>JAQQSZ010009356.1:0-12795 GCA_028646595.1 Phalanger gymnotis
CACTCCTGCTCTGATCTGCCACTTAATTCCTCCCACCAGGTGGGCCTGGGGCTGGAAGCAACTGCAGCTGTAGTTCCTTCAGCTGCCCCACCTCTGCTGCTCCCAAGCTGTGGTCGAACTGCAAACTCCTTCCACTCCCCTCAGCTTTTCCCAGTAACCTTCTCTGTTGTCTTTGGTGTTTGTGGATTGAGAAGTCTGGTAACTGCCACAGCTCACCGATTCAGGGCACTAGGCCCCACTCTGCCCAGCTCCTGGTCTGGTTGGTTCACGCCGCCCATGCTGGGCTCTGCTCTGTGCGCGAAAGACCTCACCCAGCAACCATCCAGGCTGTCCTGGGCTGGAGCCCTGCTTCCCTCTGCTATTTTGTGGGTTCTGCAGTTCTAGAATTGGTTCAGAGCCATTTTTTATAGGTTTTTGCATGGACTTGGTGGGGAGCTCATGGTAGTCCCTGCCTTCCAGCCGCCATCTTGGCTCTGCCCCCTCAGCTCTACATTTCTTAATGAAGCCCAAGATTGAATTAATTTTTTTTGTTGCCCCATACTCATGTTAAGCTTTCAGTCCACTAAAATTCCCAGGCTGTTTCCCAATAAACTATTATCTAACCCCATCTTGTTCTTGTGAAGTTGATTGTAAGTGTAAGACTTTATGTTTATTTCAATTAATGTCACCTGATTAGATTTGGCCCAAGGGAAGAGAAAAGATTATTGAATTTTCCACTTAATTTTTCATTCTTCATTTGCCCTTTATTGAAGAAAACTTTTATTGCACTGTGGTCCATAAAAGATGTGTTTTATATTTCTGCTTTTCTGTGAAGTTTTTAAGGCCTAATAAATGGTCAGTTTTTATAGGTGCCATACACAACCAAGAACTATGCATACTCCTTTGTATTCATATTCAACAATTTCTAGATATTTACAATATATAGCCCTTATAAAATTTTATTCAAATCCTTAACTTGTCCCTATCTATTTCTCTATGTAACTCACTGTATCAGCAAGGCAATAATAACAATGTAGATGATAATTCTCAAAATGCCTATGTGGTTCTGCATCACAAAGTATACAAGACTCTCCACATAGAAGGTAGAAGAAGCAAACCATTTATTCAGACACCAGAGAACCATATCCCATAAGCCATCTATCCAGTCTATCAGAGCAGTAAAACATTCAATATACAAAATCACAACATGGAGCTTTGCTATCCCAAATCCTCTCTAAACCCGTGCTGGAGTCTTCCCCAAAATGAACTCACAGTACAGCTAAGTCAGCCTGTTCAGCTCTATCACAATGGTGGCCATTAACAGCCATAACAGCTCTCTCTCCCTCTCTCTCTGTCTCTCTCTCTCTCCCTCTCTCTCCCCCTCTTTCTCTCTCTCTCTGCATTTCCTGTGACATAACTTCCTTTTTCTGTCAGGAAGCACCTCCTACCACATGTGACTTAGGCTTCCTATGGTGTAAGCAGGTCACATGGCATGTTTATGGATGGGAAAGATCTTCAAATCTAAATTGCTACTACATTCACTTAACTTTTAAGTATTTACATGCTATATTATTCAGTGTGTATATATATATATATATAATGTACATATATATATGCATTCACATACGTACACACAGATACACATACATATACACACATATACTATTGCTATTAATGTTGCAATATTTTTCAGCATAATGTAGTTTACCTATGTATCTCTTGTAATCAAATACATTTAGGCTATTGCCTTGTTTGAGATCATTATTGTTACCTTTGTCTTTTCTTTTAATGTAAGCTCAAGCATAATAGATTTTGCTACAGCATCATATTTTAACTTTGTGAAATTTTCAAATGTATTTCTTTTAAACAACACATATCTGGATTCCATTTTCTAATCCTTTCTTCTATCCTCTTCCATTTTATGGGTTAATTCATCACATTCACATTCAGAGTTATGAGAATTAATTGTGTATTTCACTCCATCCTATTTTGTTATCATTTTTTATTTCCTTTGCTTTCCACTTTCTCTCTGCAAAAAAGAGAGTGGTGAGTGAGGATTGTACTCTGCTACAGTCTTGTGCCTCTTCTCTTTCCCTTACCAGATACCAGTTATGGGTCTCTTCTGTTTCAACAATCCGGCTAGCAGCTTCTGTGGGGGTATAAGATCCACCAACAACCAGCACCAAGAAAGCTGCCAACACGCTGCAAAAGCACAGGTTCTTTTGATCTACTTAACTAAGGAAAGCAATGTTAATGCGTTGACAAGCATACTTTAATGCAGCAGACAAATATCGTTCACTTAGTTCAGTGGAAAAGACCAGCACCTTGAACTTCAGAGCAAAATACAAACAAATTACAAACATCAACAGACAGATTCAATACAATTCATAGTTACCAACATCTAGGTTCAACCTGGAAGCTCAGAACAAGGGCTGACCCAGAGTCACATGTGCCACCACTGCTGTGGGTAAGAGCTCCAAAGAAGAGAAAGCCAGCCCCTTATCTTTTTCAGGTCGGGGATGAGTCACTCATGTGACTCACCCATGTGACCTAGAATCATCACAAAGAGGCAACTTAAACCCACGTGGTTTAAGAGCTTCTGCTGTCCCAGACATGTCACTCAAACTCATGTGTAAACTAGGCCCTCCCCTTAGTTAGCCCCACCTTGGGCCCCACCTTAGTTACCAATCCAGACCCACAAAGGTTTAACACCTAATAGGGGTTTGGCCCCTGGGGCTTAGCACCTAGTAAGACTCAGTGAAATACCCTGAATTACTCAAAGGAAACAAAAGCCAAACTCTTCAAGGGCACTTGGTTGAACTAAGTGCTAAGAGCCCATTTTGCTTACCAACACATCTTCTCTCCTCCTTCTATTTTCTTCTCTCCCTTCCTCTATCCCTCCCTTTCTTCTTTCCATACTCTTTTTTTGGTGATCTACTCTTTGTAGTTAGTTTGTTTGGCTTAGGATTAATACTTCCCTGAATTCACTGTCTCATTTCCCCCTCTTTCCTCTCCCCATTGCCTTCTATTTCCCTGTTGTGTGAAATGGATTTCTGTACCCAACTCTGTTGGGGCATCTGGGTGATACAGTGGATAGAATGCTGGGCCTGGAGTCAGGAAGACCTGAATTCAAATCCAGCCTCAGATCTTTATTAGTTCTGTGACCCTTGGCAAGTTGCTTCACCCTCTTTGCCTCAGTTTCCTCATCTGTAAAATGAGCTGGAGAAAGGAATGGCAAACCATTATCTTTACCAATAAAAACTCCAAATGGGTCATGAAGAGTCAGACATGACTAAAAATGGCAAAATAACAAAACCCAACTCTGTGTATATATATTCTACCCTCTTTTGAACAATTCATATGAAAGTGAGTTTCAAGTGTTCCAGTGTCCCCTCCTACTCCTTTCTCCTTGTCTGAATAATCTCCCCTTGTACTTCTTTTATATGAGATAATTTTTCCCACTCTTCATCATTTTCCCTAAAGTATTCTTTATCCTTCCTTTTACTTTCTTTTTTTTTTTTAAGATCATCAAACCTCAACAAAACTAATCCTTAGAACTCTGTCTTATTTAATTCATGCAACAGCCCCTGATGATAATTTTCCAAACAATATAATAAGTCATTTTCCTACAATTTTCTCCTTTAGGGCTTTCCCAAGCCCAACATTCTAATATTGATGAAAGCATAATTACCAAAGCAAAAAGCTAGATTAAGGTATCAAAATGAGTTCACTAAAACCACCTGAATGAAGGGAAGCATCCTCACTATCCATCTTGTATAATGCTTGATATAATTCATTTAAGGATGAGGAGGGGCCAAACTGGTGACCTACAGCAGGAAACAAGGGTACTGTGGCCATGGGTATAAGAAAAATCATCTCATGTTTCCTTCAATGTCATAAAAGTTGAACAAACTTACCTAAGTAGAGTCATAATCTCATACATCCCTTAAGGAGACAACCTTATTAAACAGACGTTATGGGTAAGTAAGGCAAATTCAGATTAAACTACATTTAGAGAGTTCACAATGGATGGATTTATCACCAAGGTAACCAAGAAAACTAGGGTCAAAACTGTATAACTCTTATACAGTTAACTAGGGTAATAACTAAATCATTTTGGAGAGCTTGAAATTCCCTTTGGTTTCTTCCTGAGGAATGTCAAACAGTTAATATTACTAGGCCATTAGTCAGGTTTTGGTAAGATGGGGTTAATATAAACAGAAGACTTTCAGTTGACCAAAAAGTTGTAGGAGGAATGGCTCACACAAAAATAAAAGGAATTAGGGTATACTTCTCTTCCAGGCAAACAAACACAATGAAACAAGCCAAAGTAATACATTAATTAACATCAATATTAAATAACATTGGGTCTCCTTGTAACCCATTCCCAATGTTCATTTAATCATTGTATTTTCCTATTGTGTCCCAGCTGTCATATGTAGTTGGCTGGTCCCTGGAAACATTTTTACTTGGAAATTCTGATATAGGACTCATTCTCAGGACAGCTCTGCGAGGACAGTCCTAGCAGATCTGCTTTTCTGGTTCGATGTGGTTTGCAGAGAATCTCTCTTTAATGTTGCCAATAACAAGACTCAATACAATTTAGTATGACTCCTAAATTTGTTTTTCCAGCAACCAGTTCATGTGGTAAAAACCATTTCAAACATTATGAAGCTAATTTTATGCCACAGAGCTATAAGAACATATTTTTTGCTGTTCAGATGTTTTCAATCATGTCTGACTCTTTGTGACCCCATTTGGGATTTTCTCGTCAGAGACACTAGAGTGGTTTGCCATTTCCTTTTAAAGTTCATATGAGCAAAGTTTACATATGAGGAAATGGAGGCAAACGGGGTTAAGCCACTTGCCCAGGGTCACACAGCTAGTAAGTGTCTGAGGCCAAATTTTAACTTAGTCTTCCTGACTCCAGGCCTGTCATTCTATCCACTTTGCTACCTACCTAGCTGCACATATTAGGTACATAAGACCTAGCTAGCATCACATTAGGAACTCAAAATTCACCTGAAAGTTCAGCCAATTTCAGTTTTTTATATACCACTTACTCTTTCTATCTTTACTTGAACCCTGTACCTGCTATGGACAACGCCATCAACAGGCTGAAGGAAGAATCCTCAAAAAGGATCCTTGAGGGCCTCATTTGTAATGTGAGCCCTTCTGTCTCTTAATATTACCAGAAACTTCAAAATAGAAAAAAAAGATTTTAAAATTCTTCACAATTTTAATGCAATTTGATGTGTAAAACACTTAGTCCAATATCAAGATACAATTGCAACACTCTCTGGGTATCATTTTTCAAGTTAACAGCATTTCTTATACAATGGTTTTCCAAAATTCACATTGCAAGAAAAACATGAAGCCTAACAATAATGTAAAAAAAAAAATTAGGGATTTTTAAAACAAACAGACACTTTCAAAGACACATGGTGGCAGTCTCATATTCCCATTCCCCTCTTTTGGGAGCTCATGAGACTCCTTAGAGTCTCTAATGGTCCTTCAAGTGCAGGATTTTAGTACGTTATACTCACAGTTTTATATCGCAAATTTATTTCTGTAGTTTCCATTTGGTAAATGTTATAACTTGGAAGAATTCTGTTTATCTGAAATGGCTAACAGGTAAAAGTTTCTCTAATCCATCTTAACTCAATAGAATAAAAAAACCATCTCAAACCTCTTTCCAAAGCACCAAACCCTTGACTTTCAGTCCCTGTTCACACTGTGTCAGTGAAAACAGATTCTACTTTAACTTTCAACTCATTCTCTTTTTCTCTACTTGCTTAAACCTTCTTTCTTACAGTTTTTTTCTTTCTTTCCAGGGAACTTTGATTAAAGCCTATCAACTTTGACACTGATCCTTTTGTTTACACTTCTTTTTACCTTCTCTTTACCTCCACTGTTAAGTCCATCTCATCTTATTTCCCCATCAACATTCCACTGAATCTCTCCTGTATAGATTTTCTCATAAAATACCAATTAACTGCTATACTTTACCTCTGGAGTTGCATAGTTTATTTTGGTTTAGGTGACTTAGCTACTAGTTTACCTAAATGATTAAATTCTGTTGAATCATTTCAAACTAGCTACAGTTCTGCTTATTCTCTGGTAGGGGAAATCACCTTCTACTAGAACAGAATATATCTATTGCCCTCCAATAAAGGGGAGAAAGGCCTGTGATGTTTGCGCTTTTTCTTAATCCTGGCTGCAAACCTCCAAAAAGTGCACAAAGATGTTTGAGAAGTTACAAAAAAATCTTTAAAGCATAATTTGGAAACATACAGTAAAGATATTACATATTAGTCATAATTTTTAGCCTCTAGTGAGTTTATAATATCATAAATTCTACAAACCAAGAAAAAGATTTCCTTTTTTTGTCTGTCTTTATCTCTGTAATCCCCAACCTAATCAGAGTGGTGAAGACAGAGAAAAGGAATCTCCCAGTTTTCTTCCTTATCTCTCATTGAAAATCTAGTAAGAAAGTCGGTGAGGGTAAGTCCCTGCCCAATCTTACAGATAGCTGAGAGCAACTTTGAGACGTCACTGAGCTTCCCACCCATCTAAGCTCCCTTTCTCTGCTGGCTCAGAAGTCTTTGTGGTGATGAGGTATTCCCCTTCCAAGTTTTGTAAGGTAAACAAGACCTTGTGTGTGCTAGAGAAATTCAAAAGTGGGAAAACCATCAAACCATGTCACTGCCTACCCAACGCAAGCTTCTCTCACTAACCTAGGGTCTTCCTAAGTGAATGAGTGTAGAACTGATGCCCATGTTCACCAAGATATTCAGGCAGCTACCGACCAGTCACAGACTAGGTACCTACGGAGAGTTAAGGGAAAGGAAAGGAAGAGAAAGAAAAAGAGAAAAAAATCTCTACCAAAGGACCGTTAGCCTAATTTTAACCAAATTTTAAGTTTTTATGAGGGCTTACCAGGTCCTTGAATGATAGAGTCAAGGGGATTACTCATTTGGCCAATTAGGGGTTAAATTGGTATGGGCTTATTCTAACCTTCCCAAGTGTTTCTTTGAGCTAAGGCCAAGTACAGCCCCTTAATTTAATGGACACCCAGATTCAGGGCCTGGATGGTGCCTGACTTGAACCTGAGGGAATTCACTAGGTTCACACTGTCTTTGTGTGATCCTGTGTTGGTCAGTCCCATTCATGCTCAGTCCTAGAATCATAGAGACTTACTCAGTTTCCATGGTCTCATAGAACCTTTGTGTTTATTCAGGTGAACACCAGGGAAGCCTACTTCTGACACCATTTTGTTGTTTGTGAGAACAAACTCCAAAATCTGAAATAATTTTAGAAAAATTTATTAGGTCATTTGGTAGAGGAGAGTGAGCTAGAAAGGAGGTATGGTTCCCTCCCATCCAGGATCTGTAAAGTTTACAATCACATAGGATTTAGACAAGGGTACCTACACACAAACCACACATAGACAGTTAAGCAACGTTGCAGAGAGGGCATCTTGAAAGCAAGGTAGATTGAGATAGATATGAATAACTGTAAACATTTAATAAAATTTGAGCAAAGCCAAAACACGAGGGAACCCAAAACAAAAGATTGGTGGGCTCATCACAAATCCTGGGTGTCATAACCCAAAACAAGGATGATTTGTGTGGATCCAGTACCTAGGGAAACCCAAAATATGTTTTGACCACCTCCAGTATTCCTAGAAAGTTACTGGGATCAGGCAACATTCTGGTTGTGGACAACCTAATCATATAAAATTAGATTTAAACAGTATATTTTTTTCCAAACAGTATAATAAATCATTTTTCCTACAATGACATCTTTGGGATATAAGCCCAATAATGGAGTCTCTGGCTGAAAGGGTTTTTGCTGTTGTTCAAGGGGTATGGATATTATAACTATTTGCATAATCCCAAACTTCTTTCCAAAAAGGTTGTACCATTTTATAGTTTCATCAACAATGTATTGGTGTACCTATCTTTCCACAATCCCTCCAATCTTGGCTGCCATTTTTTTGGATCATTTTTGGCAATTTCCAGGATACAGGTGAAATTTCAGGATTGCTTTGATTTGAATCTCTCTCCTTATTAATGATCTGGAGTGCTCGTTCATGTGGTTATGAATTGATTGTTCATATCATTTGACCAGCTGT
Organism: Phalanger gymnotis; assembly: GCA_028646595.1. Classification (NCBI taxonomy): domain Eukaryota; kingdom Metazoa; phylum Chordata; class Mammalia; order Diprotodontia; family Phalangeridae; genus Phalanger; species Phalanger gymnotis. The sequence goes on from JAQQSZ010009356.1 coordinate 8,117, forward strand.
TACACATACACATACACACACATCTTGGATACCAAACCCTTAGTGGAGAAATTTGATACAAAGATTTTTTCCCATTTGACTATTTCCCTTCTTATCCTAGATATATTAATGTTATCTGTGTAGAAGCTTTTCAGTTTAAGTAATCAAGTTATCTATTTCATCTTTTGTAATTGTCTCTAGTTTTTATTTTGTCGAGAACACATTATTACCCATAGCTATGAGAGGTATACAATATGTTTCACTTTAATAATTTTATAGTGTGATTTTTAATATTAAGGTCATGATTCCAATTAGAACGTATCATGGGACATGGTATAAGGTATTGGTCTAAGTGTATTTTTGCCAGATTGATTTCTAGTTTTCCCAGCAGATTTTATCAAGTAAGGAATATTTCCCTATGTAATATGTTTCCAACTTTATCAAATACTATTCTCTCATTTAGTTATCTTATTTTGGATTCTCCTTTGCTTAGTCCATTTCACTGATTTATCTCTCTATTCTTTAACCAATACCAAATGAAGTCTGGAAGTACCATTCCCACTTTGTCCTTATTTCTTTTCATTATTTCCTTTGATCTCTTATTTTTCCAAATGAATTTTGTTATTGTTTAATCAAGCTCAGTAAGGTATCCGCTTGGTAATGTGATTAGTATAGCATTCCAGCTGTAAATTAATTTCGGTAGTAGTGTCATTTTGGTTATATTGGTCCAGTCTCACCAGCACCAAACATTCCTCTTTTCTTTAAGGAGCTTTTTGCAATTGAATCTATACAAGCCTTTTGTATGCTTTGGGAGGTTGATCCCCAGATATTTTATTTATTTTGAAGTTATTTGGAATGAGATTTCCCTTTCTATTGTTGCTTCTGTTTTGTTATGAGACTATAGAAATGCTGTTGTTTTTTCAGAATTTATTTTGTAGACTTCATCTTTGCTGAAACTACTAGTTATCTCCATAAGTATCTTTGCTGAAGGGCATTTTCCAAGTAAATCATCATATTATCAGCAAACAGGGATCATTTTATTTCTCCTTTACCTATTTTTATTCCTTTAATTCCTTTATCTTGTCTTACTCCTATTGCTAGCATTTCCAGGATTATTAACAGTGGGGAAAGTGGGCATTCTTTCTTCACTCAGGTATGTTTTGGAAAAAAGATTCTAGTGTATCACCATTGTATATGAAGCTTGCTTTTGGTTTTAGAAAGATGCTTCTTAAAATACTACAAAAGGTCCCTCTATATCCATATTGTGTAGGGTTTTTAGCATAAAAGAGTGATGTACTTTGTCAAAGGCTTTTTCTGTATCAATTGAGATGATCATGTGGGTTTGGATGTTTTGGTTTTTAATATGATTAATTCTGTTGATTGTTTTCCTGATGTCGAACCATTCTTTCATCTCTGTTATAAATCCTACTTGATCTGAAAGAATGATTTCTTGGACAACCACTGTAGTCTGATAAAATTTTGCTTAAAATCTTTGAATCAAAGTTCATTAATGATATTGGCCTATAGTTTTCTTTCCATGTTTTATCTTTTCCTGATTCAGCTATATTTTGTCTCATAAAAGGATTCCGGTAAACTTCCTTCTTTCTCAGATTTTGAAAATAATGCACGGAGTGTGGGTGCTAACTGTTCTTTAAAAGTTGATAGTTCCACATGTTCTTGTTACTTGTTCTCTTTTGTAGGTAGATCTATTTCCTTTTCTGGGATTAGGTCACTTAAGATCTCTATCTGGTCTTCTGATAGTTTGAGTATTTTATATTTTTAAAGATATTCCTCTATTTCTTTTGTAGTCTCAGTTTTGTTAGCTTATAACTATTCATAAACTGTTGTGCTTATTCTTTTTATTTCTTCTCGTTTTGCTGTGATTTTACCTTGTTAATTTGCTATTTTATTGATGTGATTTTCTACTCTCTTCTTTTTAATCAGATTAACTAAGGTCTAATCTACTTTATTAGTTTTGTCAGCTTTTAGTTTTATCTATCAGTGCTCTGAGTTTTTTTTGGGGGGGGTTTCCAATTTACTTAATTCCCCTCGAATTTTTAACATCTCCTCTTTTGTACTTATTTAAATTTTATTATTTGTTGATTTTCTACTTATTTAAAATGCATTTTTAGTTCACTAATCTCTTTTTCTATTTTGTTGATATATTATTATTAGGATATGGTTTTCCCCACTGAGTACTGCTTTAGCTGCATTCCAGAAATCTTAGTATATTGTTAAATCATTATCATTTTATTTTGAATAAACCCTTATTTATTTTAAAAAGTACATTATTAAGGAAGAATTCATGATTTCAAAGAAAATCATGAATATGTCTGAATGGTCCAGAATCACAGGATATAAGGAATTCTCTAAGTAGAAGGCACAGGAGTTAAAGCATTTATTCAAGCTCCAAAGTAGCAGACCCATGGATCAGTGTCCCCAATTCAATACCCTGGCAAGAACCTTCTAAAACCAATATGCCCATCTCATAATAGTGACCAAGAGGTTACAGAAAAATATTATGGCAGCAAGCCAAGCCATACTGGTGCTTCCCCCCAGTGCTAGGACCCTCCAGTAAGATTACCCACTAGCCTCAAACCCTTGCTCAGCACTCTCAGGTCTGCATGAGGGTCAGCTCTGCTTTCAGTAGCGTTTGCTGCTGCCCCCGCTGCCACTTCTGCTGCTGCCCCCACCACCACTTCTCCTTCTCCTGTCTCCACTAAGTCTCAATCTCCAAGCTATGTTCTCTTCTTTTATATAGTCGCCAGATGTCATCCTGTCAACTAGAACGTCATCTGAGCAAGCAGAACTTAGGCGCCTATTGGCTCTGGTCTTAGCCACTCCCCCTAGGACTCTGAGAGCACCCCCCCCCAAGCCTATTCAAATGGGAAGGAAAGATCTTCTCATTTACCATTTGCCTTTACAAATAGTCCAGAGCATGAGCAAGCAAAGATGTCAGTGGGATAACAGAACTTCTTGAATGCCTGATTCTGGTAGGAGAGCCTCATGTTTAAAAAAAGTAACAACTAAGTTACAAAGAAAGGCCCACAAAGGCCCACAGTACCTTGAGATCTCAGGTCATATCGACCTTTCACCACTATCAGGACCTACACTAGCCTTGGGATGGTATCTGCCTATGGACCACAAGGTGACACTATGAGACTATGTCTGGAGACTGATGAATTTTTCTCTAAACCAAGCCCCTCACATCCCTCCATTATGATTAGTTGGATTGTACTATGCAGCAGCTGCTTCCTTCCCAGCCCCTCTCATAAGGCAGATTCTGAGCCTCTGCACTGTTACCCATCCCTCTGCCTCATGCCATGCTCCCCTGGCTAATTCTCTGGGACCTAAGAGGACCGAAGAAATAAAGATGTGGCAGATTTGCACGAAGGGCTGGGTGAAGAATAAGAGAGACTTGGCAGAGTCCAGCTGCTGCTGAGGGGCCACAGGCAGCAGAGCTCTGGGGGAGTCTCCACCATGGCCTGGACTCCTCTTCTGCTCATCCTCCTCACTCTCTGACAAGGTTCCAGCCTGGGGGATCTCAGAGAAAGGGAACACTCAGGTCCCAGAGGGAATGTCTTCTCTCTCCTTCCTAGATGAGGAGGGGAGAGAGAGAGAGAGGGTCCCTGGCCCCTGACTCACAGCTCTCTTTCTCTCTGTTTCCACAGGTGCTTGGGCAGAGTTGCTGACTCAGCCAGCATCAATGTCAGGGACTCTGGGTCAGTCAGTCACAATCTCCTGCCCTCTAAGAAGCAGCAACATTGATCACTACTATGTGCACTGGTACCAACAGCACCAGGGCCAGGCCCCCAAACTCATCATCTATACCTGGAGTAACCATTCCTCAGAGATAGCAGAGAGATTCTCTGGCTCCATGGACACCTCAACCAACTCTGCCTCTCTGACCATCTCTGGTCTCCACCCTGAGGATGAAGTGGATTACTACTGTCAGTGTCATGATGGTATCTACAATGACACAGTGGTTTGGATCAATGGGGAAGTGAAACAAAAACCTGTGAGCTCCCTTGGTCTGATCCATCAGTGTTTCAGTGGGTCTAAAGACTTCTCCCCCTGTGCTCAACCACAGTCTGACCCCTGAGGGAGGGAGATAAAATGCAAGTCCAGCTTCCTGGTCCAAAGTTTATATGTTGTACCTCCTCTATGGAAATTAATACAATGTAGTACAATGGAGAAAGTATTGGTTCTAGGAACAAATGATCTGGGTTCAAATCCTGCCTCTTTGATGGTGATCAACTATGTGACCTCTTTAGGCCTCAGTTTTTTCATATATAAAATGAGAGGATTAAATTAAATAGCTTCTGAGGTCCCTTCCAGCTCTCCAGCTACGTCCCCAGAAAATCTCCCTCAAGCCTCATGAACCATTGATGTGTCCCTTTGCCTCATTCCTCCTCAATGTACTCCTCTTCCCAGTGACCTCCTGAAATGGAAATTGGGAATTCCCCTTTAAATTAATAAGATCATTCAAATAAATAGGTTCAGTTCACATCCCGGCTATGACCGTTCCATAACCCCTGAGTGTCCTTGGTTTAGCATTCCAGGAACTAGCCATTCCCAGGACACGTCGGCCAGGAGGGGTGGCCCCTCTCCTTGTGCAACGTGAGAATTGATAAGAACACATACCAAGCCTCAGGCGGGTGAAACGTGATTAAACCAGATGTGTATTGGACATGAATAGC
>JAQQSZ010009357.1:0-12795 GCA_028646595.1 Phalanger gymnotis
CTGTAGCTAAGGAGCCCTCCACCTTGTAAACCCAGATGCTGAGACTTTGTTGAACTCTGGTAACTACATATTGGGATTTGAATCAGACAAGGTCTGTCTGTTGATGTTTGTAATTTGCTTGTATTTTGCTCTGAAGTTCAGGGTGCTGGCTTTTTCCCCTGAACTAAGTGAATGATATTTGTGTGCTGAATTAAAGTAAGCTTGCCAACCCCTTAACCTTGCTCTCCTTATTAAGGCATATCAAAAGAACCTGGGCTTTCTGGTTGTCCAGCAGCTTTCTGGGTGCTGGCTGTGGGTGGATTTGGACCCACTCACAGAAGCCGCTAGTCAGATTGTGGAAACAACTTGGCACATGGTAAGGGCTTTGCATATTCTTCATTCATTCATTCATTCATTCGTTCAACTCCACTCTTATTGAAAAATCTTATCCTAAATTTGTTCTCAAGGATTCTTATAGTTGTTGGTGAAATCAACTATTTAAATATTAAAAACACGTCTCTTTTCAGAACTTGAGAAAAGACATCAGACGCATTTCTTGTTAGAGCCATAGATAGTGTTACTTTTTAAACTTCATAATATAAAAATAGGTACTTCTTATAAAATATTACTTGATAGTGAAGTAAGGCTTATATTGTATGTTGTACAATGATCTCACTAGGGAATGGGTAGGATTGGGAATCCAGGTAGCAAATTAGATTGATGTATTGTCCTTGATACACTGGCATTTTCATTTCTGAGGCCTATCCAGTCTAAAACAAAGCCATTTTTTATACTTGTTCAAAATCCCAAGAGAATGACTTCAGGTAGTCTCAAGCTAGTTTCTCATGTACAAGAGGACACATCAAAAATCTGTACTGGACTGACAGTAATTTATCATTTTCAGTTCAAAAAAGCCACTGGATTATGGGCATGAAACAAACAATAACAAAAAAGAAGTATTGCTAACAACATGTTTTCCCCATCAGCTAGAATTCACCAGTCTATTGGAAGAACTGAAAAAAATACTTATAGAATAGATGAAAATTCTATGAGATAATATTTGTGATGTACTTTCAAAAACTTAATGAGACATGTAAAAGTAATTAATTATTATTGCTGTAAATGCTATTATTATTGTAGTTGTTGTAATATTTTTGTGCTTGTGATTTCATTCAGCCCCTGGTAAGGAAATTCTCTACCAGGGCACATTGGCAACATCTTGGCAAAATATCTTAGAGTTGCTAGAAAACACTAAAAGGTAGAATGTCTTTTTTAAGGTCACATACTATGCGACCCCAGAAGCAAGAAATGAATCAGGGTCTTTCTGGCCAGCTTCCTATCCACTATGCTATACTATTTCAATCATTTTTGTGACTTGTTTTTTAATTGATGGCTTTTTCTTATAAAAAAATTTATCATATAGTAGAAAGTACATCAAATGAGGAGTCTAACAACCTTAACACTAGACTTCGTTTGTAGTAAGCAGCTGTGCAGTGTTTAGCTTTCTTGAGTCTCCCATAGTCTCCTTATCTGTAAGAAAAGGTACACACATTTGATAATCTCTCAGCCCTTATTGTGTGAATTTAATAATGAGGTTGAGAAAAGATTTATGATTTCCTTGGTATAGGGAATTCCCAGGTGAAGAAACTTCTATCAATGTAGATTGGTATTTTTCTCTGCAACTTAGAGTCTTAGAGAATTGCTTTGTTGTTGTTTCAGTCATTCTTCAGTCATATCTGGCTTTTTGTGACCCGTTTGGGGTTTGCTTTGTAAGATGGTGGAGTGCTTTGTCATTACTTTCTCTTGCTCATTTTACAGATGAGAAAGCTAAGGTAGACAGCATTAAGTGACTTGCCCATGGTCACTCAGCTAGTAAGAGTCTGAGGCCAGATTTGAGCACAAAAAATGAGTCTTCTTGATTCCATGCCCAGAGCTCTATCAACTGTAACACCTAGTTGCCCAGAGAATTGCTTAGGGTATTGAAAAGTTAAGTGATGTGCCCAGGTTCACACTATTAGTATGGGAGATGAGTGATGTGCTGGCAAAAGTTTAAGAACCTACATTCCAAAAAAATACCACAGCATACTTTTATGCATTACTAATATTTTTCCATCACATTCTTAAGTCTGAACAATCAACAACAACAAAAATCAAGCCCTGATTATTACCAAGTGTGGATTTCTGAAGTGTAAATTCTCATATTGAAAATTTAAAAATTGGCCTACTAAGCAGGTAGAAACCAGCTTCAGCATACCATGGAAGCTAGGATTTTAACCCAGGGTGGTCCTGAGTCCTAATCAAACACTTTATCTACAATACCACACTGCCAGGTATGAAACAAATCAAGCCACCAATAAGGAAGTATGCCTGACTTAGAATCAGAGGACCTGATTTTAAGTCTTGGCTCTGATCAGTGGAACATATATGACTGTGGGCATTCATTTTATTTTATTTTATTTTGTCTAAATCTTCAGGTGTAAATGGGAGATATTTGCTATTCAGCCCCTAAAATGACTTCTATCTATACATCTATGATCATATGATCTTAAGCTTGAGATCTTTACTCTCTACATATCTCCAATATCTATTTGACAGACTGGTCACAAAGACACAAAGACACAAAGAAATCCTTTAACATGTTTTTTTTTTAATTTTAGAAATTTAACACAATTTACAAATTTTAACAAATTTTTTTCATTGAATTATTTAGTGAAGCTGGATATTCTAGACTTTAACAACTTCTTTTCTACTTGGGCACAAAGAATATCAGACCTGTTGGAAAGTTAGAAGTTTCTGATATGATTTCCAAATTATAATACTTCTCTAATGAATGGTGATATAGAGAAATGGATTCAATTTTTATAGTGCCCAATAAATTATCAAGTGTATGATAATCACTCTAAAATCCTAAAAGTTTAGAATTACATTTATATTTTCACTTTTTTGTCCATCTGAAAATTTCTCATTCAGCATAAGGCTCATGGAACACTGAAGTGTCAACAATACCAGATGTAAGAACAGCTATTAAAATGAAATATTACAGAGATGTGAGTCACAACAACAAGGTGTGCTATGCTTTTTACTCTGTCACTGTGGCATTTTTCCTGTGGTCTTTAGAAGACAAAATTGATTCAGGCAGGAATGGTAAATATTATTTCCTTCAAATAATAAACCAAAAGCCAGTACTAAGCCAATGAATTTTCATTTTACATTCACTCACTAGAGAAAAAAGTTTAAGCACTTCCTAAAAATAAATTAGGAGGAGGGGATAGAACTTTTTAAGCAGATCCAGAAATCTAATTCCAATGAATAGGACTTAATTGACAACTGTTAACAAACACTGAAATAAAGAGCTCATTTCACTAGAAATTCATCAAGACCATCTATCTGATAAGACTGAATTCATTAAGTCATACAATGGCTCTTTATTTTAAAAGATGGAATATCATGGGCCATCTGTGTGAATGGTTAGTTTGACATATGGTACTTTTAGAAACTTTCAAGGTGCCAGGTGGTTGAATGGTTGAATATATTCAAAATGAAATATTGTGTTAATATCTTACCTACCAAAGGTGTTTTATTTGAAAAACAACAACATTCTTTTACACTAGCCACTATGTTGTTATAATTGCTTAATTCAAATTACTGAGAAAACATAGTTTTATGGAAACTTTTCAACAAATAAAGTTTTCTTATTTTCCAAAATGGAAAATCATTACATTATTTTCAAGGATTTGTCATAGTAGGCAGAAGGAAAGGGACTGTGTGAGGTTTAGTAAATAAGAGAATTGCTGAACAGGTGAAAAAATGAATAGAAAGGAAATGAGGCATTCTTCACTTTGCTGCTTAAAAGGAGTTAGTCAGCATTCAAGAACATCAGAAGAAAACCTAAATGGATGAGTCAAAAATTGTCTGAATTTAAACAAATTTCCACCACATCACACTGAAATCCATTTATCCACCCTAGAGGATCCTGGCTACTGCTTGCCAAATTGCTCCTAAACTTAATATACTTTACTGATCCAATAAGACGAAATTAAATTTCAGTCCATTCAGAAGCCCTGCTTTTGGCAAAAATTTGGTCAAAATTGATTCAATTTAATTAAAAAGTTCAGTTACCAAAATATGAACTTAGGTGACTATTTGGGGTGGGAAGTTAACTAAAGATAACTATCTAAAAAGTTGTGTTGATTTTTCATTTCTTTTATAATTATTCAGCGAATATCTACTATATATGAGCTTATAGAGGATCATAGACTTAGAGCTAAAAGGGATAGGAGAGGTCACCTAGCTGATTCCTTCATTTTTATGAATTAGAAAAAATGAAACTGAGAGGTTAAGTGATTTGTCCAGTCATTCAGCTTGAAGTAGCAGATCTAGGATTTTAACCAAGCTTTTTTTACATTTTATTTTCCCACAATTATATGTTTAAATAATCTTAAACATTCATTTTTTAAGTTTTGAGATCTAAATTCTGTCCTTCCCTCCCTCCCTGAGATGGCAAGGAGCCAGATATGTTATACATGTGCAATCATGTAAAACATTTCCATATTATTCATTTTGTACAAGAAGACCTGAATGAAAGAAGAAAATAACACAAGAAAGTGAAAATAGAATGCTTTATTCTGTATTCAAACAATATCACTTCTTTCTTTGGAAGAAGATAGTATGCTTCGTCATTAGTCCTTTAGGATTTTCTTGAATTCTTGTATTTCAGAGAATAGCTCAGTCATTCATAGTTCTTCATCGAGCAGTATTGCTGTTATTATGCACAATGTTCTCCTGATTTTGTTCACTTCACTTTGTTCATGAAACTCTTTCCAGGTTTTTCTGAAATCATCTTGCTTGTCCTTTCTTATAGCACAATAACATTCCATAACAATCATATGCAGAGCTTGTTTACACATTCCTCAACTGATGGCTGTCCCTTTGATTTCCAATTCGTAGCCACCACAAAATATTTTTGTAGAAATAAGTCCTTCCCTCCCTCACCTTTTTTGACGTTTTTGGGATATAGACCTAGCAGTGTTAACAAAAGTTTTTTTTCACTTCAAAGCCAGTGCTTTAGTCATTGTAGTACTCCACCTGTTTCAGTAAATTAGACATTCTAGCCCTCAGGAAGATGTTCTTATTGTCCATTTGTTCATTTTTGCTTGACTCTTCATGACCCCATAAACCATAGTACACCAGGTATTTCCAACATGAAAGCCTCATCTTTCAAAGTCATCTCTCTCTCTCTCTCTCTCTCTCTCTCTCTCTCTATCCCTTTTTTTCCTTTTCTCCTCTTTCCCTCTCTTTCTCTCTTTCCCTCTCTTTCTCTCATTTCTCCCCACCTCACTTCTTAACTTTTTGACATCTCCTCAGTCTCTTTTGCCATTTATATTTCTATATCAAAACAATTAACTGTGGATGTGTCTTAAGGCTTTGTCTTGGACATGGATCTATACTATCTTATTTGGTAATCCTGTCAACTTTCATGGATTCAATTGTCATCTTGTAAGGTCAAGCAAAGTGGGACTTTTTACTGTTTTTTTTTTTCTTTTGTAGTGCTTCTCCGCACCAAGGCAATCAAATGCTTTTGATTGAGTGACCTTTGCTTGTAGGAAGGCTCACACCCTTTTCCTAATTAGTTAACAAGATGTGTGAAACCCTTGACAGGTGTGAAGCACTCTGATCCTGAAGAAATGCATGTATACTCTGAGGTTAGAATTTTGTTTGAGGCACATTCATTGGAAGAGTGTTGGTATGGAGACTCTGGGTAATCATTAAGGAGCCCCCCAGCTTTGAAAACCCAGATGTTGGTGCTTCTCTCTCTGGTAACTGTGTATGTATTGCTATGGTCAGACAGATAGAAGCCTGTCTATTGATTTGTGTTATTTTGCTCTGTTTATATAATCTCTGTTTGTAATTTCTGTTTATATTTGCTCTGAAGTTCAGGGTGCTGACTTTTTCCCTTCATCTAGGTGAATGATATATTATGTTTAATTTTAGTGAGATTGTAAACCCCTTAAAGTGGCTTTCCTTAGAAAAGCAGATAAAAGAACCTGTGCTAGCAGCCCTCTTGTGTGCTCTTGCTATTAGTCTTACACAGCCACAGTAGCAGCAAGTAGCATTGTTGTTTCACATCTTTATGCAAATTATTTATATATATATATATATATATGTGTGTGTGTGTGTATATATATATATATCTCCAAATCTTAAACTCTTTCCTGCTCCAGTCCCACATCATCAAATACCCATTGGCATTTCAAACCATATGTCCCAAAGACATCTCAAAGTCAACATACCAGAAACAGAATTCTTTATTTTTCCTTGTAAACCTTTATTTCTGTCTAACTTCTTTAGTACTGTGAAGGACATCTACCATTCTTCCAAACAATCTCACCATCTCATATCATCTTATACTGCTCACTCTTCTCTTCACATGTGCAATCATTTGCCAAATCTTGTCATTTCTACCTTGAAAACATGATATATATATATCTCCCTCTTTCTCTAATTTAATAGCCAGTATCCTAGTCCAGCTCCTTATCACATCTGTCCTGCACTATTACAATAGTCTTCTAATTCATCATCCTGCCTCAAGTTTTGCTCCACTCTAATCTATCTTCCATTCATTTGTTAAAACGATTTTCCTAATGAACATGGCTGACCATGATACACTTATACCTTCATCCTTCTGCTCCACCTCCTATACCTTCCATATACACTCAATAAACTCCATTGCTTCCTTATTATCTCTGAAAATAAATATGCAAATAATTTAGCATTCAAATTCCTCATAACATTGTTTAGAGTAACTTTCTAACCTTTCTAGTATTTTAAGCTCTACTCTCCTTCACGTGTCTAATCTAGCTGTGCTAACCTACTTACAATTCCTCAGTTAGGACAGGCATCTCCTCTCTCTCTAACTTTGCCCTGCCTTTCTTCTATGTCTGGATTGTTCTCCCATCTCATCCATAGTGTTTGAAGGCCACCATTTCCTTCAAGACTTAATTAAAGTGCCACCTCCTACAAGAGGCTTTTCCTGCTCCTCTCAGCTGTTAGAACCTTTCCAGAGAAGGGTAATTTCCATCACTTTTGAATGGACCATGTTTGTACCTATTTATTAACATTCTGCCTCTATCATTATAACATAAGCTTTGAGAAGGGAGAGGGTGAATAAGCATTTATATACTGCCAACTCTGTTCTAGGCACTGTGCTTAGCAATTTTTGTAAATTTTATATTATTTGATCCTTCCAACAACCCTGAGAAGTAGAATCTATTATCTCCACTTTTTAGTTGAAGAAACTGAGACCAAAGTAAAGTGACTTGTCCATCATCATACGTCTGGTAATTGCTTGAGGTTGGATTTGAAATCAGAACTTTCTGAATCCAGGCCTAGTGCTCTATCCACTGTACTACCCCTACCCATGAAGGCAGGCCCTTTTATTTTTGGCCTTCCTTGATATTGACATGCTTTGAACAGTGCTTTGCACAGAAAAAAATAGTAACTACTTAATAAACTTAATGACTGACACCTCTTTTATTCAATAATGCTAATGAAGATAAATAAGGGTATAATGTTAAATCATCAAAGTCACTGTATTTCATTCTGATGACTGTTCTATTTCCCTTTTATATGCAATTATACAACTGTCCTATTTCATTTATTATTTTTTAAAAGTGTCAAGTACTAGTAAGCTCTCAAAAACATTGAGATGTAATCCCTTAATGAACAAAAGATATCAACATGCTTAAAAAATAAAACTGGGACATGCAAGACTTTTTAGTATGCCATTATTCTTTAAAGAAGAATCCTTTGTGAGTGAAATGTAATTGGTGTCAGATGTCTTCTTTTCTTGCTCATTTTATTCATTCATTTATTCATAGAAATAAAAATAGTGTCCTAAAAGTGGGAGATGCTGCTGTGAATAAAGCTTAGATCTACTTTAGTTTGGAATTTGTTAACTGGCAGTATTTTTCTGATTTTGATCTATTGGATAAAATTTATTCTCACTGTAGACTTATTGTGAAGCATTATTGATTGAACTATGTGACACTTTTGTATAAAAAACAAGATATAGAGATTTGCAAGCTATCAGGAGATTATTATATTCATTTTATTACTGATAACTACAGCAAATTTTGTCCATTTTTTAGGGATACACCATGAACTTTCCAATCCTTGAAAAAATATTATAACAAAACTTTTACATTATTGAAATATCACAATAGATGAATATTACAATGAAAATTTAATTTGTGCTGTCACTAAGTCACGTTGAAGTTATTAAACTACCCTAAACAAATATAATGAAGAGATACGGAAGTCTAGTGAGTGGATTATCCAAGTTATAAAGAAAAACTGGTTTCAATTTTGATCTCTGACATCTACTGGATGTGTGATCTTAAACAAGTATTTGAAACTTTCACTGCTCAAATGGTTTTCTAAGATTGAGTTACGGGATAATTTTAAATTTGTATTGGTAGAAGAAATTGTCTACCTGGCAGAATCTATTAACATAGAAGTCACATGTTCTAACAAAACAAAAAAAAATAGATATACATGTATGTATATGCACACATAAATATGTGCCCAATGACTCAATACCTGAAAGGATGATTCTCCAAGATGAGCTGCCAAGGCTTAATTACTAGCTGTACTCAGTTAATCCAGGGGGCAAACAGATAAATGACCCTTTAATTGTAAGCCCTTAATTCTTCCCAGGAAGCTGAACTCCAACCCAACTTTTGTGGATCCCAAATATAGTAGCAACCAAATCTTCGGAAAACTGCGTGCCACCTATTGGGAGCATCATTCCTTAATAAAGTTTGCTTTTTTGCATTACTTTGGCTCATGCTCGCTGAACTCAGTATCGCTCAAACTCATCTTAAGAGAATAGAATATAAAGTAGGGAGACAGATTTCACAGTATATATTCCATTTTATAGCAAACTTTTTCATGTGAGTGTGTGTAGAAACAAAGCATTATAACAAGTGTTTAGAGAACAAAAATGTTTATGAAACTTGTGCTATGGTAAACCTAGAAGTCTCAGGTAAAATCTATAAAGAGTCTACACTGTTTTGAAAACCAGAAAATCTGTACTGAAGAAGACTCTTTGAATTCTCAGAGAAAAAGTTTTAGAAATTATTTTGAAGTGATTTATTTATATAACAAATGAATTGCAATCTCAAAGACCCATAAAAGTAAGAATTTCTTTAAGTGAAATGAGTATGATCCTTACCCTTGGAATCCTAGCCGTACATGGGATAACATATAGATGTTTGAAGGTTGATGTTTTTAGCTCTTAAGATATATTTCTGAGGCGGAGCCAAGATGGCAGAGAGAAGGCAGGAAGTTACCTGAGTTCTCTTGATTTTCCCTCAGAAAAAATGTTTAATCAAGCCTTTAAAAGGATCCAGGAGTGGCAGAATCTACAAAAAGATAGAGTGAAACCATTTTCCAGTGTAAGATAACTTAGGACTTCAGGAAAGGTCCGTCTCACTTGGGTAAAATGGGAACTCAGCCCAGAGTAGTGTCTGGGCAAGCCACCTGAAGATTTTAGCTATAGCACTGATCAGTAATTGAGTCCCCTTGGTGTAGGCTCAGTAGTCCAGTGGCACAGCAGGCCATTTGTGTGGCCTCCAGCCCCTGGCAAGTTTACAGACCCAGAAGACAGGCAACAACAGGTGCAACTAGGTTGGACCACTCCAGCATAGTGAGCAAGTCACAAGCACCTGAGGCCTCAGCGCACAAAGCCAGTGACAAGGCCCCTGGCCTCAAGCACAAGAATCTTTAAATAGTGCCACTTGTGCTCCAGGACCAGAGCTCAACTTTAAAAGTCATGAAATAGTTTTTAAAAATGAGCAAGAAGCAAAAACAAACAGCCATAGAAATTTAATATGGTGAAAGGGAATATCAAAAAACGAACTCAGAAGAAGATAACATTGTCAAAATGCCTATTCCCCTCAAAGGGGAATGTGAATTGGTCTCAAGCCCCAAAAGCCTTCTTCTAAGAGCTTAAAAAGTATTTTAAAGGTCAAATAAGAGAAGTAAAGGAAAAGTGGGAAAAGAAATGAGAAGTAGGCAAGAGAGAGTCAACAGCTTGAAAGAAGTTCAAAAATTCACTAAAGAAAACAATTCTTTAAAAAAGACAATTGGGCGAATAGGAAAAAATCTGCTGAAGAATCAACTCATTAAAAAGTTTAACTGGCTGGGATGGAGGCAAGATATCAGTAAAAACAAGGACTTGCTTGAGTTCTCCCCAAGGCCCTTCCAAATACCTGTAAAAATGACTCTAAAGAAATTTTAGAGCTACAGAACCCACAAAATGACAGAGTGAAACAAATCTGCAGCCCAAGACAGCCTGGAAGGCTGACAGTAAGGGTCTGTTATACTGGTCTGGGAGCAGAGGGCAGTCCAGCTTGGGCCTCACCAGCACAGACCAGGTGGAACAGGCCTCAGGGGATTGAATCACTGACAGATATGGTGGTTTCCAGATTTCTCAACCCACAAATGCCAAAGACAAAATAGAAGGTCACTGGGGAAACTGTCAGACCCAGGTAAGAGAATAGCCTGGTCCAGACCCGGCCCAGGGTTGTGGAAGTGGTGGGTGTGGCAGTGCAGCAGCTACTTCCAGAGCTCTGAGCCCACATATGGAGATGAAATGGCTAAGTAGAAGGGTGTTGAAGGGAACGCTATCCTGCCACTGAGGCAGGATCCTCTTCCTTTGGCTGTGCTTTGATGTGGATCACAGTCCCAGAAGGCAGTCCTAGGGGGAGGAGTGCTAGTGTGGCAGAGAAACCTGTGAAACTTCGGATAGAGTACTCTTTCAAAGCAGAGTAATGCCTTGAAAAAGAGCTAAAAGTCAAGTAATTGGCTGGGAAAATGAGCAAACAACATAAAAAAGTCAGACTACAGAATCTTGTTTTGGTAACAAAGAAGATCAAAACATACAACCGGAAGAAGACAACAAAGTCATGGCTCCTACAACCAAAGTCTCCAAGAAAGATATGAACTGGTCTCAGGCCATGGAAGACCCCAAAAAGAGTTTGAAGATAAACTTAGAGAAGTAGAGGAAAAATTGGGAAGAGAAATGAGAGTGATGCAAAAATATTATGAAAAAAGTCAACAGCGTGTTAAAGGAGATCCCCCCAAAATACTGAAGATAACAACACTTAAAAATATACTAATTCAAATGGCTAAAGAGATCCAAAAAGCCAAGGAGGAGAATGCTGTAAAAACAGAAATGGCCAAATGGAAAAGGAGGACCAAAAGCTCACTGAAGAAAATAATTCCTTAAAAATTAGAATGGAGCAAATGGAAGTTAATGACTTAATGAGAAATCCAGAAATTCCAAAACAGAACCAGAAGAACAAATAAATAGAAGAAATGTGAAATATCTCATTGGAAAAACCACTGACCTGGAAAATAAATCTAGGAGAGATAATTTAAAAATTATAGGACTACTGAAAGCCATGAACAAAGAAAAAAAGCCTACACATCCTCTTTTAAGAAATTATTTTTTTTAATTTATTTGATATGTTTAGTTTTCAGCATTGATTTTCACGAGAGTTTGAATTACAAATTTTCTCCCCATTTCTACCCTTCTGCCCACTCCAGGATGGCATATATTCTGGTTGCCCTGTTCCCCAGTCAGCCCTCCCCTCTGTCACCCCACTCCCCTCAAATCCCCTTTTCCTTTCCTTTCTTGTAGGGCAAGATACATTTCTACACCCCATTGCCTGTGTATCTTATTTCCTAGTCACGTGCAAAAAATTTTGTTTGTTTTTGAACATCTGTTTTTAAAACTTTGAGTTGCAAATTCTCTCCCTTCTTCCCTCCTCACTCACCCTCCCTAAGAAGGCAAGCAACACAGCATAGGCCACATGTGTATCATTATGTAAAACCCTTCCACAACACTCATGTTGTGAAAGACTAACTATATATTGCTCCTTCCTAACCTATCCCCCTTTATTGAATTGTCTCCCTTGACCCTGTCCCTTTTTGAGAGGATTTGTTTTTGATTACCTCCTCCCCCATCTACCCTCCCTTCTATTGTCCCCCCCTTTTGTATCTTCTTCCTCCTTCTTTCCTGTGGGGTAAGATACCAAATTGAGTGTGTATGATATTCCCTCCTCAGGTCAAATCTGATGACAGCAAGATTCACTCATTCCCCCTCACCTGCCCCCGCTTCCCTTCCTATAGAACTGCTTTTTCTTGCCACTTTTATGTGAGATAATTTACCCCATTCTATCTCTCCATTTCTCCCTCACTCAGTATATTCCTCTCTCATGCCTTAATTCAATTTTATTTTTTTAGATATCATCTCTTCATATTCAACTCACGCTGTGCCCATATGTATATATATATGTGTATATATATACACATATATATACATATACATGCATACACACATACATATATATACCTACCCATATATATATATAATATGTATATACACACACATATACATATATACACATATATATGCATATTCCCTTCAGCTACCCTAATAATGAGGTCTCTTGAATGATACACATCATCTTTCCAAGTAGAAATGTAAACAAAACAGTTTAATTTTAGTAAGTTCCTCATGATTTCTCTTTCTTGTTTACCTTTTCATGCTTCTCTTGATTCTTGTGTTTGAAAGTCAGATTTTCTGTTTAGCTCTGCTCTTTTTGCTGAGAAAGCTTGAAAGTCCTCTATTTTGTTAAAAATCCATATTTTGCCTTGGAGCATGATACTCAGCTTTGCTGGGTAGTTGATTCTTGGTTTTAATCCTAGCTCCACTGACCTCCAGAATATCATATTCCAAGCCTTTCAATC
>JAQQSZ010009358.1:0-12795 GCA_028646595.1 Phalanger gymnotis
GAAAGGTCAAGAATGGAGACAAGAAGATTGTGTTCTTGAGAAATGATCACCAGGGGTAATGGACAAAGACTTCTACTCAAAGGAACCGGAGCACATTGAGCTCAATGCCTGACGTGAACAGACCACTCCTGAAAAGGCACTACGTTCCAGGCTTGAAGTTAACCTAGGCTGACTTTTCTTTCTAAGGTAATGTTTCTGTAAGTTATTTTCCTTTGTGCTTGTCTTGATGTGAACGTTAGATGGTAAGCTATTGGAGGGCAAAGGGCATGGATTCCACTTCCTTTGTAATTGCTGAAACATTTTATAGTGTTCCATACCGGAAAACCACTGAATAAAATATTGTTGAGTGAATTACACACTTAATGCACTCAGTCGACCAAAGAGGATTAATTGAAGATGTCATGCCCATATTAGTCAGTTGTGGAAGAGGCTACTCTGTAAGCGAATTTCTTCATTGTAGCCAACCACATTTTGTTTTTCTTATTGTTCAGTCATGTCCAACTGGCTCCATTTGGAGTTTTCTTGGCAAAGATAATTGAGGGATTTGCCATTCCCTTCTGCAGCTCCTTTTACAGATAAGGATACTGAGGCAAACAGGGCTAAGTGACTTGCCCAGGGTCACACAGTTAATAAGTGTCCAAGGCCAGATTTGAATTCAGGAAGATAAGTCTTCCTGACTCTAGCTCGGCACGCTATCTACTGTACCACCTAGCTGCCCCCTGAACTTATTTCTAATTCTGACATCCTACTATGTAGTCTTTTAGCCATGGCTGATTCTGTAAAACACTAGATAAATATCAGGTAAGCATGGTAGAATTTATTTTGTTATTGTTATTTAGTTAGTCATGTCTGACCCTTCATGATCCCATTTGGGGTTTTCTTTGCAAAGATACCAAAGTGGTTTGCATTTCTTTCTCCAATTCATTTTACAGATGAGGAAAGTGAAGTAAATAGCATTAAGTGACTTGTCCAAGGTCACATAGCTTAAGGCTGGATTTGAACTCAGATCCTCCTGATTTCAGGGCTGGCACTCTAGCCACTTGTGCCACCTTGTTGAATTTACCATTTTATTAATTTAAAGTTTTTTGTTTTGCTTTGCTTTCCTATTAGTTTGATCTACCAGAGTTTATTCAAGGAAGAAACACTTGAGCTGAGCCTTAAAGGAAGCTAGGCTTTATGAGTTGTGGAGCTGAGAAAGGAATACATTTCAAGTATGGTAGATAGGGCCTACAAAGGAATGAATATGAAAGCTGGAATATTATGTGAGGAAAGTAGCAAGTTATCTAATTTGGCTAGAATATAGAGGGTAAGAAGGAATAATGTACAATAATAGGCTTTGGCCAGACTGAAAACTGAGTTAGATGTCAGAGCAGTTCATATTTTGTAATAGAGACAATAGGAAGCCACTGAAACTTCTTGAATTGGGGAGTAACATGCATACCTTTAAGAATATTAATTTAAACTGTACATACCCTTTGATCCAGCAGTACCACTGCTGGGCCTATATCCCAAAGAGATCATAAAAAATGGAAAAGGATTGGCATGTACAAAAATATTTATAGTATTTCTTTTTGTGGTGGCCAAGAACTGGAAATTGAGGGGATGCCATCAATTGGGGAATGGCTGAACATGTCGTGGTATATGAATGTAGAGTACTATTGTGCTGTAAAAATAGTGAGCAGGCAGATCTCAGAAAAACCTGGAAAGGCTTATATGAACTGATGCTGAGTGAAGTGAGCAGAACCAGGAGAACAGTGTAGACAGTAACAGCAACATTATTCGATGACTGACTTGTTTAGACTTAGCTTTTCTCAGCTATGCAATGATCTAAGACAGTTCCAAAAGAGTCATGATGAAAAATTCTATCCACATCCAGAGAAAGAACTATGGAGTCTGAATGCAGATCAAAACATACTGTTTATTTTCTCTCTCTTTTTTTTCTTTCTTTCTTGTGGTTTTTCCCTTTTCCTCTGACTCTTCTATCACGACATGACTAATGTGGAAATATGCTTAATATGATTGTACATATATAGGCTATATCAGATTGCTTGCAGGCTTGGGGATATTATGGGATAATAATTGCTTGCTATCTTAGAAAACTTAAGGTTGAAAACTAAAAATGAATAAATAAAAGAATATGAAATTAATAGCTACTGGATTAGCTAAGGGAGAGACTGGAGGCAAGGACATTAGTTAGGAGGCTATTACTATAGTTCAGGAGTGTAGTGACAAGTATCACTAAGAGGGCGGCCAAGTGGATGAGATTAAAGGGACATATGAGAGAGACTGTGGAAGTAGAAGCAACAAAACCTTACCAACCAACAAGATGGGGGAAGGAAGAATAGGGAAGAGCCAAAAAGGATGATGAGGCATCTGAAAAAGACATTAGTGGCAATTTCAGGATCTATAATAATAATTTACCTCCCAAGTATTCCTGATCGGTGTCAAATTCAAAACAATAACTACACTGGCTGCTAAAAAGAAAAAGCCATCCTCTTTTGTCAACCTTTAAATACTTTAAGGATGGTCATATAGAAGAGAAATTAGGCATATTCTTTTTGGCCCCAGAAAAGAGAACCAGCAGCCAATGAACAGAAGCTATAGGAAAGCAACTTTTGGCTCAAGGTAAAGGAAGCAGTTTCTAATAATTAGAATTTCCTGAGAATTAAATAGGCTCCTCAAGAAGTACTTAGTTTCCTGTCAGTGGAAATATTCGAGCAGAGGCTCAATAAATAATTGTCAGGGATGTTGTAAAGCAGATTAATATTTCAGGTGGGGGAGCTTAGATTATATGGCCTCTAAAGTCCCTTCCAATTCTAAGATTTCATGATTTTCTGGTTCATTCTGTTAGCTAATAAACTGCTTGATATTCATCATATGAAACACATTCAATATTTAAGTCCTTTTCAGATTTCATATAAATAAAACTTGGCTGCTCCAAACTTATTGATTCCTGAGGGTTAAATTAAATCAATTTTCTGGAGTCTTAGTTATAATTACTTAATCGTTATAAAAGAAATGCATTATCATTTGCTTTTAAAATGAAAAATAACTTGTAGTCAAAATTGCATTTGAAAAAAGTTCAGTTCAATTAATCAAACTAATTAAATGGTTACTTTGTTCAGTGTACTAGACAGGGTATTGGGGATCTAGAGAGAAAAATGCCATTGTTTTGGCCTTCAAGGAGTTTACAGTTTTGTAGGTGAGTAAGAAATACATGCAAATAATACAGGTTTTAACATCATAAGTACACACAAAATATCAAAAAAGAATGGTGAGAGATCAATAAGGGAAGAGTTACTTCAAGTTGGGGGAATTGGGGAAAAGTTTGCAGCCGAAGTAGCACCTCAGTTAAGTCACGAAGATAGAGGTATGTTTATTTCAGCTACGGAGGCCAGCTTGTACAAACATGCAGATTTATGAGATTGAGAAATGATTCATTTCCAGTCTTCCTGGAACATGGTTAACAAAGTAGTGTGAAATAAAGTTCTTTAGATCCAAATTGTGTCAAGTATTCAAGGAATTTGTATTATTCAGTATGTAATGGGGGACAACAGTGGTCTTTAGGCAAAGAAATACCATGATTGAGAAGGTTTCCTTGGAAGCAGTGTAAAGGAGAAAAAAGAAAGACTGGTGGTTAGCAGACCAGGCAGTAAGCTGTTATAGCAATATGACAAAGAGGTCTGAATTTTAATGATAGAAATGAGAGTAGAAGGGATGAGACAGAAGTTCCCAAACTTATTTGGCCCACCACCCCCTTTAAAAAAAATTACTCAGCACACCACTGAAAATCTACTTTCTTTAACCCTTTAATAATGTTTAAGTTTATATCATTTCAAAAATTCTTTCCTTAATGCTTCCAATGCCCCCTTACTTTTATTCAACATCCTCCAATTGCGCTGGAGGATACTACCATCCCTCCTCTCCCCAGATCATTTCAGTGCCCTCCATGGGGTGGTATCTCCCTCTTTGGGAACCTCTGATAAATGGTAGAGGCAACTAGGTAGCCTAATGGATAGAGTGCTAAGCCTGGAATAAAGAAGACCTGAGTTCAAATCTGCCCTCAGGTATATAGTATTTGTGCAACTCTGGGCAAGTTGTTTTAACCTCTGTCTCCCTTAGTTTCCCCAATTGTAAAATGGGGATAATAACAGCACCTACCTACCAGAGTTGTTGTGAGGATCAAATGGGAAAATATTTGTAAAGCATTTAACACACAGCCTGGCACATAATGGGCACTTAAAATGATTTTTAAAATAGATGCTTATTCCCTTACCTTATCTAGAGATATTTCTGAGGTAAGATCAACTGGATTTATCAACTAGTTGGATAGTGATGATGGAGAACAAAGAGTTAACAATGGCACCCACATTTCAAACCTGGTTGTTTTCACAGATATTGAAACATCGACAAAGATAAAAGTTGGGAAAAAGGGCAAATTTCAGGGAAGCAATAAAAAGTTCTGGTTTTGATATATAATGTTTGAGGTGCTGGAAGGATATTTAGATGAAAATGCTTATAGTTCAAGAAAAAGTCCCAGGAGTAGAAATATAGAGATTTTGGATTCATTATCCTATTTGTGATTATTGAAACCATGAAAATTAATATGTTCTCCAAGATGGCATAGAGAGGATGACTTGGGGGATGTGTACAATGTGTGTGTGTGGGCGGGGGGCTAGAAAAAGGTAGGAAAAATAAGAAGAGAAGATCAAAAAGGAATGATCAGAAATATAAGAGCAGAAATGATGATAGAGCTAAGAAGGCCCATGAAAGACCTTCCCTATGGTGTTTAATCTGACTATATTCCCTGGATTTGAAGTTTAAAATAGCTTCTTCCCAATCAACTATACTAGCGTGACAGAAAACTGTAAACTCCTTGAAGGCCAAAACAATGGCATTTTTCTCTCTAGATCCCCAACACCCTGTCTAGTACACTGAACAAAGTAACATTTAATTAGTTTGATTAATTGAACTGGACCTAGCGTGATCAATTGATGGATTCTGCTCTAAACATTCTTTTTTGATATACATTTATTTATTTTCAGTTTTCAAGATTTACTTCCATGAGATTCTGAATTCCAAATTTTCTCCCCATCTTTCCCCTCCTCCTACCTCATGACAGTGTGCATTTTGATTACCCCTTCCTCCAATCTGCCCTCCCTTCTATTACCCTCCCACTCTCTTCTCTTATCCCCTTCCCTTCTATTTTCCTGTAGGGCAAGGTAGATTTTTATACCTGTGTGTCTTATTTCCCAGTTGCATGTCGAAACAATTTTTTAACATTCATTTTTGAAGCCTTGAGTTCCACATTCTCTCCCTTCTTCTCTCCCCGCCCACTTTCATTGAAAAAGCAGACAATTTGATAGATAAAGGTTATACATCTGTAGTCAAGCAAAACACTTCCATAACAGTCATGTTGTGAAAGACTTAACTATATTATCCTCTATCCTGACCCACCCTCCATTTATTCTATTCTCTCCTTTGACCTCTCCCTCCACAAAAGTGTTTGCTTCTGATTGTCCCTTCCCCCCATCTGCCATCCCTTCTATTATCTCCCTTCTCTTATCCCCTTACTCTAAACATTCTATAACTTCTTAATGCATAGCATTCCCTTTCTATGTGGGAAATAAACTACCTATTCCAAACCCTACTATACCCCTTCCAAGAAACAAAAACAACCCCAAACAACTAACTATTGAGGAGTCATCAAATGCAAGAGAGACATCATAGAGAATAAAGATTAAACAAAATCCTTTTGTTTCAGCCATTCAAGATCATTAGTGAGCTTTCAGTAGAGTAATGGAGAAATACAGCGGACTGTAAGAACATATCAATTCAGTCGCTGATGAAGTATAGGTAGAGAATTCTTTCTAGAAGTTTGGCAGTGAAAATGATGAAAGATGTAGGAAGTAGGAAGTAAGGTTTAGGAGTAAAGTTGCTGCTGCTATCATTATTGTTATCTGTCCTTTTTAGGAGACTTACTTGCCGGCAAGGGGAGAAGGAGCTGGTAAAAGAGACATGAACTATACAAAAACTCAAAAGTAAAAACAGCATGCACCAAAAAGATGTCGTAATTTATTCAGTACTTTCTGGGTCACTCACAATCAAACAGCTTGAGCACTATTTTTAAATCCATCTCACTTTGGACTAATGTCAGTGTTGTGGTGGGTGATGGTGGGGTTGCCTTCTAGGAGAAACAGTTCAACATATATTACAAGAGAAGTCTGCCCTGAAGACCTTGATGAATGAGAACACGTTGATAAGCTTTTTTGCCCACTCTGTACTTTAGTGGAAGAAACAAGTGTATTATTCAAATGATCAGTTAGTCAATAAACGTTTAAGAACGTACCATGTGTCTGATACTGTGCTAAGCAATAACGATGCAAGGAACTATCAAAGACAGCCCCTGCTCTCAAGGAGCTCACGGTCTACTGAGAAAGACAACATTCAAACAACTATGTACACTAAAAAAAAATTGAAATAAGCAGAAGTGGGAGGGCAGTAGAATTAAGGGAGATTACAAAATGTTTCCTGTACAAGGTAGCATTTTAGCTACAACTTGAAAGAAGCCAAGGAAACCGGAAGGTGGAGATAAGTACGGAGAGCTTTCCAGGCATGGGAGGTAGCCAGTGAAAATGCCCCGTTAGCAATAGAATGTCTTATTGGAGTAAGGAAGCCAATGTTACTTGATCTCAGATTATATGAAGAAGGTGAAGAAGGAAGTGTAAGATATAAGAAAAATGGGAAGATGTGGGAAGGAAGGGCTTTGAATGACAGAGAATTTTATATTTGATGCTGGAGGTAATAGGGAACCACTAGAATTTATTAAGTAGGGGAGCAGCATCTGAGGTATGATTCTTAGTCATAGTTAGGGTATATAGCAAGCTGGCATTAAGACTGTATCTTCAAAAACACCTGTCTTGCTTGTTCATTAACAAAATTCATTGACATTAAAAATAATCCACTGAATCTAAAACCCAGACCAAGACAAAGAAGAATCTTAATAAAAGTTTCAGCCATATCATCCTTTAATCACAATTCTGCACTTCTTCAGGCTTCCTGAAAATTCAAAAGGTGGTTGACCAGACATTCTCATTCAGTCTGAACATTAATGGTACCGGGGGAAGAATCTGCTGTCCAGATGTTTCGTGTTTTGTAGACCAAGCCAACCAAGTGATTGCTGAAGTTTTACACTTTTTAACCAGTTGTTTTGGCATTCTAAAGACATTATCAAAGTTATGTGAGAGACAGACAGTATATCACTGAGAGATAACAATGTCAAAATACCATTTGGTGGGTTGATGGAGACAAGATACATACTCAGAATACGACAGTGTTAAAGCCTTTGAAATTCTCATGTTTCTATTCCTTTGAATGGCTCTGTGATCTCATCATTGTGGATACTTTTTCCAATGTACAGATCACAACCCATCTGTACCTGCTCATTCTGCACAGCTCTTGCCCATATTCTCCTATAAATCCTCCACAGGATTCTCCCCACCCACAATATTTTGTTGGTCTTCCTTTAAGTCTCTTTACATGATGTGGGTACCATTACAGCTCATCTGGTATCCGTCTGTTATTGTTCATTCCTAATGCATGACAGGCCCACCTTCTTCTCTGGTTATACGTCTCTTTGATGATATATATTTTATGCTTCTTTGGGGACACAATTTAATACTGGTAACATGCTGTAGCCCATTTATATCCTCCATATGTTTCTCCATTGCTCTTTGAGTGGCAAACAATTTTGAATCCTTGAAGATTATGGTATTCCACGGTGCACAGGGCGTCACTAGAAGAATATTAGCATTAAAATGATGTGATTTTGTTTCAATGAGATGCTTAGAATGGGCCATGCAATTTGCCAAATGCATTCCGGCCTGCTCTCTTACTCCTATTCAATTGTGGACCTAATTCATTGTACATCTGCAGCATCTGCGTGTAAGATTTATTACTGATGGCTCAGCTCTATGGCCTGCCCATATAACTGCATATTATAGGCACTCTGAACCTTAGGGACTCTGCATTTACTTACTTTTTCCTAGATAGATAGTTAGATCGAACTCTTGTATAATGATCGATATTATTTAGGAAAATCTGTAGTGTTCTGAAGCTCAATGTAAGTGCACACGTGAACATTTACAACACCTTCCCATCCATACAGATGCTCCCTCTTCCAGCTCTCAACAACAGTAGCAAGCTCTTTTGGCTGTTTTACCCTTCATTGGGTATTCATGATTTGGATTATCGTGCAAAATTATCTCTGTTATGTTTATCAAAGGATCTCTTGTGTCCTTAAGGCATTCATAGAAAAGCCTTTGAGGCTTTAAATGACCAAATTTGAAAGGACCTGATCAAAGCAAGTCTTTTTTTTTAGATAGATGATAGATAGACAGACAGATAGACAGACAGACAGATACATAGAGAGATGAATATTTATTACCTGCTTGCTATGTGCCAGGCATTGCTGTTTTCAATTCAAGATAATCCCTCTTCTCAAGGAGATAACATTCTGATGGATGAAGACAAAAAAATAAAGTGGAGAGACCTACAGGGTCGAGGCAACTGATAGAGGGGTAAAGTAGTCTCGATAGTGAAATGAATTAGGAATGAAGCCAGCAGCATAGCTGAGGGTTGCTCACAAAATGTTGATCCTAGCCAAGAACTTGCAATCCAGAGAGCAGGGGCTGGGAGTTGGGTCTTGGGGCTTCAGGACTGTCATCTCAAGGTGGGCAATACAACGAACAATACACAAACTATAAGTAGTGCTTAGCACAGTGCCTGGCACATAGAAGGGGCTCAATACTTTATTGTTGTCTGATTAAACACAGCATGGTCTTGTTCTCAGTATCTTTTAGTTAATTATTACTGACTGTGAAAATATAGTCTACTATAGAATATTTTTTTTCAAAGTTTGCCTGTTCCTTCCTGTTACTTACAGTGAGAAATCAGGCATCAGAGTCAGTTGTTGTTGATATTTTCTCTACTGTAATTTTTTCAGTAGTCCTTGATTTTTTCCCCAATTGTTCAGTAATTTCCCTTTTATTTAAAGGAAATGGATCATTAGCCCTCATCAACTTTCTCCTGCTGGATTTTTAATCCTTTCTAAATTGATCTTGACTTTTGCCTCTTCCCTCTATCCTTCCTATAGCATGGACCTGACTTCCTCCCTCCCCCGTCACTGACCCCTGTCTCTGTAGCTCTTCTGCTCAGAAACTTAGAGTCTCTCTATTGCCTCTAGGATACAAAACAAACTCCTTAGCCCGGCCTTGAACACCTTGAGCAATCTGGCTTCAACCTCTCTTTCAAGTTTTAATCAACAACACACTCGCTCTACGGTGTGGCCGGACTCATCTACTGGCTAGTCCCCAAACCCAAAGCTCCGTTGTCTGTCTCTGCACTTTCATGGAAGTCTTCCCCAAGACTGCAGAGTACTTTCTCATCTTCGCTTCTCAGAGGTCTTATCATAGAATCACAAATCAAGAATCGTGGCATCGTAGATCTAAAGCGACAAGGGACGTCAGAGGCCGTCTAGTCCAACCCCGTGAAACTGGGGCGTAGAGATATTAAGTGACTTGCCCAAAGGTCATACAGGTAGGAAGCTTCCAATGTAGGATGTGAACCCACGTAGGTCCTCTGGACGTCCTCTCTCTAGCTCTTGTGGTACGTCCTTCAGGACATTTTCCTTTCTCTCTCCAGTTTATGTTCTCTCTCACCTAAACTTATCTTATATTTACTTACTCATATGCCTGTTGTGTGCCCACAATAGAATGTGAGCTCCTTGAGGGCAGGCACTGCTTTGTTTTTGCCTTTGGATCCCCAGTACATCAGTTACAGAATGCTCCAGGTTTTCCAAGGCACTTCCTTATTCTACCAGAAATAAGCTACCCGGTATGCTCCACATGGACAGGTTGCATCAGTCAAGGACGTTGATGGCATCTACCTTTGCACCAGAAACACATTACACTGTCATAAAACTTTGCACATAGCAGATATTTAATAAAGGTGTCATGGATTGAGTTGAATTACCCTCCTTAAAAGTTGAGGTATCAGTTCTTCTTCAGGAAGCTTTCTCCGCAGATGAAAATGTCCTCTCCCTTCTCAAGTTTTCCTATAACACTTTTTCTAGATCTCTCCTTTACCCCATCACTCCCCACATATATTATATGTGTCCATTCCCTACTCCCCACTCCACTCCACCTGTGCCCCCAGTGGGATATACATTTTTGGAAAACAAGAACAGTGTCAATTTTATCTCTGAATTCCCAATGCCTAACATTTAGTAAGCTTTATGTTCACCCAATTGTTGGATTATACCATAAATCTAATCATTTCTCCAGTCATTAAAACTGGGCCAAAAAGCTCTCCCAAAGGATTATTTCAACAGTCAATTATGGAACATACAGTTCATTGAGGACCCCATTTTAATCCAGAAACCTGACTTTTGCCCTACAACCCTTTGTATTTCCTACTTTGCTGCCAGTTCATCTGATACATACATACATACATACACACACATACATATGGATGGATCTATATCTATATATTTTTATATCTAATCACTGTAACTATGATTATATATATAAAATAATATTTATATATAAATAAATATAAAATCACAGGTAGAATATATGTGTGCATGTATTTGTGTGTGTGTGTGTGTGTGTGTGTGTGTGTGTGTGTGTGTGTTGTGACTTGTCTAGAGTCACGAGGTAGTAGGTATCAAAGATGAGATTTGAAGTCAGGTCTCCCTGGGTCCAAGCCCAGTGTTCTATTGTAGTAGCAACTTAGATTTGAAGATCTTTCCCACCCATTAATAGACCATGTGACCTGCTTACGTCACAGGAAACCTAAATTACATGTGGTGGGAGAAGCTTCCTGACAGGAAAAGGAAGTTATACCACAGGAAATGCTGAGAGAGAGAGAGAGAGCACGCAGTTATGGCGCTGATGGCCACCCTCATGATTGTTAGAACTGAGCAGGCTGACTTAGCTGTATAGTGAGTTTGTTTTGGGGAAGACCCCAGCAGGGGGTTGGAGAGGTTTTGGGATGGTGAGGCTCCAGGTTGTGATATTGTATGTGGAATGTTTCACTGCTGTGTCAAGCTGAATTAATGGCTTGTGGCATCTGGTTCTCTGGTGTCTGAATAAATGGTTTAGTTCTTCGACCTTCTATGTGGAGAGTCTCATATACTTTGTGATACAGAACCACATAGGTATTTTGACAATTATCATCTACATTGTTATTTTTGCCTTACTGTTACATCTATCCACTGCATGAGACAAGGTCTCTCTCAAGGTCTGTCTCAAGAACTTTGGAACTGATTATATGGTATGGGAGACACTGACACAGGACTGCCCAATATGGCATGCCCTCATCAGAGAAGGTGCTATGTTCTATGAGCAAAGCAGAATTGAAGTAGTTCAAAAGAAGCACAAGATGCACAAATTTAAAGAATTCACCCCAAAGATTCACATGGACTATTTGTGCCTGACCTGTGGTAGAACATTCTGAGCTCATGTTGGTCTGATCAACCACAGTCAGATGCACTGTAACTTGACTAACATAGTGATGTCATTTTTTGGTCCTCTTCAAGAGCAAAGGACAACAAACAACCTATGATTTTATCAGGATAGGAAGCTTCACATGTGAAATCCCCTTTACTCTCTACCAATGCAAAGCCACATCTCTGAAATTTGTAGCCTTAGAGAGTTGCCTGGGCTACCAAGATTTGCCCATGATCATGCAGCGGGTATGGATCAATCATGAGTCTTGAACCCAAGTTTTCTGTATCCTAAGGCTACCTCTCTAGCTACTACTCGACTTTGCATTTGATCCTGACCTCTTTAGCTTATTCTCTGCAGAGATGGTTGTCCTCTACTTACTCTGTTCTTTTTTTCTGGAATAAACAGAGAAAACCTCACCTATAAATTGTAGCTTTCCCCCTTGGCATGGAATCCATCTTTGCCCTTCACAACCATGACTAACTTTCCCTTCTGTCTGTCTCCTGGCACAATCCCAGTATCAGAGAGGCTTCTACCCAACAATAGAGCTCTTTGAGATGCTTTTGTTTTGTGCTGCCCTTCCCTTTTCTCCCTTGTGCCTTTTGTTCTCTTTATTAGCTATTTAAATCATATGGTCTTTAATTTGTGTGACTTCCCCTTATCTCCTTTTCATCGTGCCAGCATTTTACTTTAAGCATTTACTCAGTTCCATGAACTGATTGTGTCACCTAAAATTCCTGGTTTTTTTTCTGCAATAGAGTTCTCCATTTGGCTCTTTCTTTGTCTGAATTATTCACCAATTCCAAGCATTCTAAAAAGGGAGATCAGTTTGCATACCCTTCAGTTAGCTTCTCCACCATGGCTTTCTTTAACCCTTCATATTTTAAGGAACAACACTCAGACTTCTTACCCTTTATGTTAGCTTTTGGTTTTCCAAAGTTAACAGCCACTGTGGCTATCAAATGATACAAAAAGCTGTGTTGTTAAGCAAAATTGTCTCCTTAGCATGGCTTTTGTTTACTTTGAGTGAAAGTACTTTCAGCTGTTAAGTGCTAAGCCCCAGGCCCAAAGCCTGTGAAACCTGTGTGGGTGTAGATGATGACTTAAGAGGGGCCAACTCAGGAACCAATGGTCTCTGGTCGTTGAGGCAGGGCTTGAGAACACCAGAAGCTAGGCTGCGAGGAAAGGTGAGCCAAGAGACAACAACAGCGGAAGCAGAAGCTGTGGAAGCAGAGCTGACCCGTGTGTAGACCCAGGAGTGAGAGCAAGGACTTGAGGCCACTAAAAA
>JAQQSZ010009359.1:0-12795 GCA_028646595.1 Phalanger gymnotis
CAACCTCAGACACTAGTTTTGTGACTCTGGGCAAATTACTTCACCCTATTTGCCTCAGTTTCCTCATCGGTCAAATGAGCTGGAGAAGGAAATGGCAAACCACTCCAGTCTCTTTGCCAAGAAAACCTCAAATGTTCCAAAAGACTAATGATGGAAAATGCTATTCACGTACAGAGAAAGAACTACAGAGTCTGAATGCAGATCAAAGCATACTATTTTCTCTTTTTTAAAATTTTTTTTGTTCTTTCTCGTGGTTTTCCCCTTTTGTTTTGATTCTTCTTTCACAACATGACTAATGTGGAAGTATGTTTAAGATGATTGTACATGTATAAACTATATCAGATTGCATGCTGTCCTGGGAAGGGGGGAAGGGAAGGAGGGAGGAAAATTTAGAACTCAAAATCTTATAAAAATGAATGTTGAAAACTGTAAAGTAATTAAATTAAAAAAATTAAATGCCTTAGGAAAAAACCAATGGGATCACAAAAAGTTGGAAACAACTGAAAAATGATTCAACAACAACAAATACTTGTGGATTGACTTCCTGAATGGGGCCAGTGAATAGGGGCAGCACTCAGGGTTCATTCCTCAGTGAAATGTTTGGTCTTATTCCTTCATTGCCTCTATGGTAGAAGGTGCTCCATTGTTAGGTTCTCCTCCATTATAACTCTGGTCTTTGTTGCTTAGTTACTTACCTCCCTCCTATTGCTATTTTAGCACTGGATGACCACTACTGTCCATTACTGTCTCACTAAGGCTTTTCTTGGGTAGTCTGGCTGTAGTTGCTGTCTTCTACTTATAGCTTGTCTTGTATTTCTCATCACTGTTATGTCTTTAGTTAGGTTCCCCAACCCATCTCCTCACTGATTCACTTCTCCCTAGGAGATGGGGCCAGCTCTCAAGTATGACATCTTTTTCGCAAATTTGTGGCCAGAATGTCTTCCAGCACTCTTTGAGGTCTTGGGTCAGAATAAATTGCCTCTGGGTTATTTAAAACTTTCTGCTTTTTCACCTGGGTCCTACAGCCTCATAATCAACACAAACCAAGGCATTCCCCTTCCCTTCTCCCTTTCTTCCCTTCTCCTATGTCTATACCAGTTCGTGATGAGTCTGTCCTGTCTGCTTCTTCCCTCCTGTCAGCTAGGCAGTATGCCTTTCACTTGGTACACACCTCCTGCTGAGGCTTCTACTTCCTTTTCCTGTTGGTCTTCATATTACCCATTTTCTTCTACTGTTCCTGCTGGACTGGGCTATGAAAATTAGCCCAGGATACATTTCTGAAGCTTCTCCATAAGTCTCTGAAAGAGCAGAGCACAGACAATGTCTACCAATCAATCATTTATTATTATATTCCAGGTATTGTGCTAGGCTCTGGGGATACAAAAAACCAACAATTGAAATAATCTCTGCTCTTAAGAAGCTTACCTATCAGGGGATACTTGAACATGTAACTTAAGGGGTAAAGGGTAATCCTGACACAATGAGAAAGATTCATATCCCTGATATAAATGCAACCGAGAAGATTAGTGTGGGGTCTGCCCTAGATTTAGATGTCATATGTCCTGCCTTTCTGGAATTCAGTGGAAAGGACTTCTGACTCTCCATTCATCTTTTCAATCCTACCGATTAAATAAATAAACAAATATTTTCCACCATGAAAGGAACAATTTGAAAAACTTGTATAAACTGATGAAGAATGAAATTGGCGGAATCGAGAGAACAATTAATAGAATAGCAACATTAAAAAACAAACAATTTTGAGATTTCAGATCTCTTATCAATACAATGACCATCCATAATTCCAGAGGACTGATGTTGAAGTATGTTG
Source organism: Phalanger gymnotis (assembly GCA_028646595.1). Taxonomy (NCBI): domain Eukaryota; kingdom Metazoa; phylum Chordata; class Mammalia; order Diprotodontia; family Phalangeridae; genus Phalanger; species Phalanger gymnotis. The sequence continues at coordinate 1,829 of JAQQSZ010009359.1, forward strand.
AACAATTCCTGACTGGTAAGGTGATGGATTCAGGATACAGGATGAGGCATATGTTTTGGACATGCCCAAAGAATGAATTTATTTTCCTTGAATATGCTTATTTGTTACAAGGAATTTGTTTTTCTTCCTTCTCCTTTTTCTTTTTCTTCTTTTTATCAATGGGATGAGGGAGCAAGAGAAACATTTTTGCAAGTTGAAAAAGAAACTTTAATTTAAAAAACAAGTTGAGGAATGGTGATAGCATCATCTTACATGGTTAACTGCTATTTATACATAAAAATGAGCTGGCTTGCAAGTATGAAAATGAGCCAGTGCCTTGTATATAGTGTGTACAGAATACTAGTAATCCATCCCTCAATAGGGTGTATACTTGGCTAAGCTGTTTTGTATCATTGATGAACAGTTGTGCTGATCCATCCACATATTCTTACATCATTACCCACATAAGCTGATGACTAGCCAGAGTCAGGATTGCTGTCTACGGCTACAGAGCAGTTTCCTATAACAGAAAACAGATGGTAAGTTATCATTTGAAAAAAGCCTTAAAAATGTACTTACTAGGTGAACTATAAATAATCCAGCTTAGGGTAATGCTCCTTAGGCAGATAGGGATTTAAAAATTCTTCTTTCCTTCCTGCCCTCCTCTACACTGAGTTGGAATAACTCATAATTTATTTCAAATTCACATTGTTCTCTGTTTCATCATAACTTTATGTTCCTACATGCAACATTTAGAAGTTGCATGCACAGATTGTATTTTCTCCAGGTCAAATCTCTCTTAGTGACTGACAGAATGACAGCCCATAACCAGCATAAGAGGCCTTGTTCAGCTTTCTTAAAGGTGTGACATCTTACTGAAAAACTTAACCTTTTAAATTGTTCCATTGGAAAGTTTTCATTTTTTCCAGGTTCTAGAATGGGGAGAGATTGAGATTAAAAGAGTAATGTCTAAAAATAAATATTATTTTCAATTGAAACTGATTTGTTTCTCACCCCCAAATCTTTCCCCTAGAGACAGTGTAAATGAATGAGTTATGTCAGCATCTAATATATTCATGCTATTGCCTGTCTTAGCCTCAAGCTCAATTCATTTGCAAGCCAGAAAAGCCTACGGAGTTTGGCTGGTTTTTAACCTCATCTAGAAAAGCAGATGGTGTGGCTGCTGCAGTCTAAAGAAAGTCTTTTTTTAATAGTTTCCTCAGCTAGCATGAAATAGCACTTGAGAGGAACAAATTCTATGACTCAAACATTTCGGGAAAAAATCTTCCTATTTTGTAATATTTTTTGCTTGTACTTTTCATTTCAACCTATAAGTATATCATAATGGTCAGCAATTAAAGCTGATCGGTAAATTGATCAACAAGCTTTTAAGCATTGTAGCAGGCTCTGCTGAGGATACATAAAAAAGCAAGACAGCCTCTGACCTGAACAGGTTTATAAAATGTTGGATGCCATTCTGAGCTCGTTTGGTGAAATGTGAAGGATTACCAGTGTGGAAAATATTGTGTGTGTATGTGTGTATACACATATACATATATAAGTATTTATATGTATACACACATATACATACATACATATACTGTCAGACATAGTTGATAGTTTAAAATTTTGTTATAATATATTTGAAAATGCATGTGATAGAAAAACAGAAGGCAACAATAAAAATAAGAAATTTTTTTCAATGGATACAGTGCTAGACCTGGAGTCAGAAGACCGAAGTCAAAACCCAGTCTTAGTCACTTATTAGCCTCTGTTTCCTCATCTATAAAATAGGGATAATAACAGCACTTATCTTCCTTAGTTGCTTTGAGGATCAAATAAGATAATATTTGTAAAGTGCTTTGCAAATCCTAAAGCACATTAGTAACAATAAAAAGAAAAGAAATCTGTGCTCTGAGAAATAGTAAAGAGAGAATCTTTCAACCTCCTCCATAACATCTTCCCTAGTTAATCAGAAAATAGACAGATATTTCTCCTTACCTCATCTTTAAAGGACATGGAATCCTGTCCTTATTCTTGGTGCCCTTATTCTATAATACTATATTCTATCCTTATTCCCACATACAAAACTAATCTATCTTCCATATGAGATACATGAGCCTCGCTGAAATTCAAGGTCTTTCATAATATGACCCCTTATTTACCCACATTTTACATCCCTCTGCTGCCCAAAATAAAAGCAAATCCATTTGGAATGATCTCCTACCTGTCCTTCAAACCTACCTCCACGCTTTTGCCTATACTACTCCCCCAATCGGAAATGCCCTCCCTACTACCTCCCATTTGAATTCAATGATTTTAATTCCAGCTTAACTTCCACCTTTGCAACAAAGCCTTCCCTGAAATATTATGACCTAGATTGATGTCTCCCTTCTCAGACTAGCTGTAGCATTCATAGTGTATGCCACCTTTTAGCCCATTATGTAGCCTAATTATACTGTCTTGCCTAATTTTCTACTTCATATATATGAATATATAGCTTGTTACATTCTGTAGATTGTGGGCTCCTTAACAATATCTTACATCCTTTTCATATGTTAATGGCACCTAGAACAGTTCTAGGCATACAATAGGTGATAAATGAATATTTGTTGAAATGAATATGTCAGCTTGAAAACCAAAAGCTATTTAATGTCACCAGCAAATCAACAAGTAAATGCACTAAATCAACCAACAAGCATTTATTATGCAACTACTATATGCCAGATGTGCTCCAGACATTAAGACATCTTTGCAGCTCTATTGACAAAGATTGTCAGACTTTATTAAAGCCCTTAGTAGATACTTTTCTTCAATATTTTTGTAATTTCTAATCTATGACTACTATCTGCAATTTCATTGGTGTAGATACTTCCTCTACCAACAAAAATTGCAAAATCACTATGACTTAGTAGAAGGTCTTTATGAGTTGTTGTGGTTGAAAATTCATCATTCTTTACCCAATTTAAGGATGAGTCTCTTCCCTTCCAGGCCTGAATGCCAGGCCTTTCTACCTTAGTAGGACCTGTCAAAGCTTGTGTTCTGTTGACATAGCCTTCAGGAACCCAAAATAACTTCCAAACCATAATGAGGCATCAGAGTGAGACTCTTTTTGGAAGTCACTTGTAATGATGAATAAAAATATTTAATTCACATAGTTTGCACATTATAGCAGGACCAGATTCAATCAGTACTACTCTAATCAATATTAATCAAAGCAGTCTTACTTGAACTCACAAATTCCTCAAAGTTTAAAGAGAAGCCTAATTGTTTTAATTTACTAGTTGTTCTAATCCACTCCGAGTGGATTTTAGTGCCTTATACATCTTATTTCACCCCACAACAGAAAATAAAGCTCCAATATACATCCAAATATTTATACCAGTGCTTTTTGTGGCAGCAAAGAACTAGGCACAACATTCTCCATCAATTGGAAATGGGCAAACAAAACAAAACAAATCCAACCACTAAACTGTAGTGTGGGAATGTAAGGGAATATTATTATATAGTATGAAATAAGAAATATTAGGGATTCAGGGAGCTATAGGAAGAAAAGTGTGAAGAGATGCAGAGTGAAATAGGTGGGTTGCATATTGACTCAGTTTTAAAATGTAATATCTATTATTATATTTTTATTTATTTTATTTATTTTGTTAAATATTTCCCAATTATATTTTAATTTGGTTCCAGTCACACTCAGGCCACATGTTACCCACTATTAAAAAAGGAAGTCAAACTGTGAGTAATGGTCCCAGAGAACAGAAAATGAAATCTACCTACCTTTTCTCAGCCAAATGATATCAGACTGATATATGGGGTGAGTGTTTTAAATGTTTTTGCTAAATTGTTTTTCTTTGTTACAAGGCAAATTTCAGTGCCAGTGGTTAGTTGTTAATGTCGAGAAATGATGGTGATATAAAAAATCAATTTTATTCTTTTAAATAATTCTTTTAAATAATTCAAATATATATATGTATTAAATATATTTTATATATAAGTATATGTTGGCTATTTTAATTTTTATTATCATCATTTCCATCAATGAATATTTATTAAGTTCATATGTGATTAAGTTCATATGTCATATATTATAACCTATTGTTATAGTAAATCTTATAGCAATTTTAAAATTGGATATGTTGGAGTTTAATGATACACAAAATGGTTACCAAATCCCGTTAGTAATCATGCCAATCCAAGATATAGTTCCCTGAACTGAACTTTTCCCCTTTTACTTAAAAAAAGTTAAATGATTTAACAATCTGTGAGAGTTTACAAAGGTAAGCATAGTGTTAATGTTTAGAAGAAAACAGAAAACTCATGTTGCCCTCTGAAGATGTACGCTAGGATAATGACCACGATGAATATATGTTTGTGATGCAGTGTGTTCTGATAACCATGACTATACTAATAGAACTTTCTTGGGGTTTCCAGAATGCCCAGCTTAATTTTTAATAGAATTATGCTGTTGGAGATAGTAGTAAGCAGTTTGCACATTTCTCATTTTATAATATGGGGAATGTAGATTATCTATGCATTGCCCTTTTTTCTTACATTCCCCCTTTGGGAACTTATCTCACTAAGATAATTGGCTATTGTGTTGACATTTCTGATAGCACATCATAGCCATATGATGTTCAGTAAATAATAGATAATGGTCAATGTTGAACATGCTAAATTTATTATTGTCTATTTTCAGTGGACCACTTTACAATGTATTTGCTCTATTAAAATACCATAAATTGCATTATATTCCTAAAAATCAGTGAGAAAATGTTCTAATATAATTGCTGCTACTATATAGCACACAACAAGTGTTCTGAGGGCTGGAATGGAATTCAGAAGACCTAGATTCTCCTCCTCCACTAATCTGTGTGTCCTTGGGCAAAGCATTTAATTTCCATGAGCTTCATTTTCTTCATCTGTAAAACAGAGATAATGATACCTTCCCTTTGCATTGTATGTGTTGCAAGGATTAATTAGATTTTAAAAATCCATAAAGCTCTTTAGGACCTTACAAATAGACACAGTGAATATGCAGACTATTATTACTTTAAGATTTTTTTTATCAGGTATTCTTTATGACCTGCTGGAAGGCACCATATGTTTTAGTTAGTATTTCTAATAAAAGTGTCTGTTATAGCATATAAATGTCCTGGATTTTTTCATGTAAAATTTTTTATTTTATAGGTTTAAGGAATGTTTTAGGCTGAAGGAAAATGATCATTTGGAGTTTGCTTTGGTTGATTCTGACCCTGCTACAACAGAGCCATTTTATAAACTCCACAAAGCTTAGAGGTAGAAAGGATCTTAGTTGTTTAGTTCAGTCTTCTAGTCAATCTAGTCAATGAAATCTCTAAGAGCTAATTATTTGGCCCCTTCTGGAAAATGTTTAGTATTTAGGGTGCATACTATCTCACAGGGCAATCTGTCTCATAGATCTAATTTTTGGAAAGTTTGTTCTTATGCAGACATATCTTATCTAACATCATTAATTGAACACAAAATTTGATGATATATTATTAATCATTATTAATATAATTAATATGTTATATGTGGTATTAAGTGCCATAAGAACATAACTGAGAAAAAAGGAGCTGAAGCCCCCCAGAGAGAAGGGAAGAAGGGGGTACAAAAGATAGAACCATCATTTGGGGGTGGGGATAGGAACCAGAGATGCATGGGAAAGGAGCTTAACAGCATTATAATGAAGTATACTTCTTTATAATTCTTTAACAGAAATATTGCAAAATACTAATGGTTATGAAAAGTTTCATATTTAAACATCCTTCTTTCACCTGAATTAAGAAGTAGAAAGCAATAAATGAGGAGTATTACATGGTCTGTCCTTTGCAATTAATATATTAGTTAGTCAATGCCTGTTTGTTAAGTATTTAATATGTGCCAGGCACTGTGCAAAGTGCTGGAGATACAAAGAAAAGCAAATACTTAGTTTCTGACCTCAAGAAGCTCACATTCTAAATGGGGGAGACAACAGGCAAATAACTACATGTATTCAAGATACATACAGTGTAAATGGAAAAAGTAACCTCAGAGGGAAAGCAGTACCAGTGAGGGGAAGGGGGAAAGGCCTCTTGCAGTGTCACTGGAGAGTATAAAGAAAAGAATTGGAGATTATAAAGATAAGAATAAGGTATAAGAAGATGGGAAAGGTAGGAAAGGCCAAGTTGTGAAGGGTTTCAAATGCCAAAAGCATTTTATATTTTACCATGAAAGTCATAAGGAGCCATTGTTTATTAGAGGGGAAGGGTATATGAAACATAATCAGGAAAAACCATTTTGGCAAATGAGTGGAGAATGGACTAGAGAGTTGAGAGACTTGGAGCAGGGAGTTCAACCAGAAGGGTAATGTAATGGTCCCGTAGTAAAGTGATAAGGATCAAAATGAGGGTAGTGGCTTGTGTGAGTAGAGAGAAGGGGACATATTTCCCAGATGCTGTAAAGTTAGAATTGACAAGAGTTAGCAACACTTTAGATTTATTGTTTGAAAATGAGTGAAGAGTTGAGGATCATACCAAAGATGTGAACATGGGTGACCAGCAGAATGATGGTACACCAGACAGTAAAAGGAGAGTTGTGAAGAAGTGATGGTCTGAGTTAGATTGCATTGCTTAACTTTCTTTTTAGTGGAAGGTACAGTATGGGTCAGTTTTTGGATTATTTGTTGCGTTAAACACAATGCCTCAATAAAATAGTTTTTAAAATGTTATGGGCTTTATTGAGATGAAATTCATATTCTTAAAACTCTCATCTACCACTTCTATTTCTTTCCTGTGGTACTGCTTGGAATAAATATCACTCTTCCAGGTGATAGCCCTTTGAATATTTGATGATTGCTAAGGTGTCCCCAATAAATCTTCTTTTTTCTCTTTATATGTAAAGTATTAGGATATTAGATGGATCCAAGGTTTCCATATGATATTATTAGCCTATAAAGTAGACATTAGAAACATGGCATAGTAGAAAGAGTTCTCAATTTGGGGGTAGAAAAAGTGGGTTCAAGTCCTAGATTCATTACTAACTAGGTATGTGAACTCACATACTTACTAGCTGTGTGACCCTGGGCAAGTCATTAACCCTGTTTGCCTCAGTTTCCACATCTGTAAAATGAGCTGGAAAAGGAAATGGCAAACCAAGATCTTCGACAAAAAACACCAAATGGGGTCACAAAGAGTCAGACACAACTGACATGACTCAACAATAACAACAACAACAAATATAAACTTGGACAAGTCAATTAACTTCTATGATCCTCAGTATCTTCATTTTGTTAAAAAAAAAAAAAGAAAAAATGAAAGAAAAATGGAGATAGTAATATTCAAATTACCTTCTTCACAGGGCTCTTTAGAGGATCAAGTGAGATAATTTATATTAAGTACTCTGTATTTACATTAATGACTTTGTTATTATTAGTAATGTTACTCATTTAGTTTCTTTGGGCCTCAGGTTCTTCATGTGCAAAGTTATTGGAGTTAGACCAGATGATTTCTAAGATTTCTTCCTACTCTAAATACTCTTTTTACTCCTATCTCCCAAAACAGGTGTTTTAAGGGGTTCCACTGTACCTGTGTAACAAGTATCCCATTCAATGCTGGGATTACACTGCAATTCGATTTTGGTGTTTGAGCTTAGTAACAGAGCATTTAATTTAATTAAGTTACAGAGCATGTAATCAGAACAAAATGGCTAAGTAAATAGCAGAGAAAGTCAAGTAACAGAATCATTCTTAGGTTTTCCACTTCTTCATAAATGAATGTATACAGAGACCCCTATGCTGATAGCACAGGAAACTCAGTCTATAGGGGTTTTTAACCTAGGATTTCTGAAACTGTCTTAAAAATATTTTGATAGGTATATTTCAATGTAATTGATTTCTTTTGTAACTCTATATATTTTATGAATTTGAGAGCACTATTCTGAGAAGGGCTCCATAGGATTCATCCAAAAACCAAAGGAGTCCATGACACAAAACAGAACCTCTAGTCTAAACTTAAAAAAAGCTTTTCATTGCTTCTCAAGCTGAGTCCTCAAGACTCCATCTCCCAGACACCAGCTATTCGTCAATGATTCTTGACTCCACCTCACAGGGAAGATCCTTGGTCTCCTTATACATTTCTTTAGCACTTTATATTTGCAATAAGATTTAGCATCCTCATCCATTGTTATAAACATTAAATAACAATAACAGATTGGATTTGTTTTTTAAGGACCTTTCCTCCTCACAGTACAAGGCTTCCATTTTAGTATAAAATGCACTAAGTGTACCTGATCTGGGTGCTATTCTTGACTGCCACTACTTAGTTGTGTAACATCAGCCAAGTTGTTTAGTTTCTCTGTGCTTTGGTTTCCTCCTTTATAAAATGAAAGTATTATACTAAATGATTACTAAAATCTTTTACTAATTTTAACATGTTAGCAAGTCCATGAAAAAAAAAAGTTAATTTACCATGTCTAAAGCAGGGGAAGTGATCCAGAATTTAACATACTACTATTTTGTCCCTAAAGGCTTTAAATCCAAAGCAATCTGGTAAATATAGGTTTAACATATTTAGCTCATGTAGATAAACAAAACTCAATGTAAACAGTATACTAGAGTATAATCCAAAGCTTTCAAGTTTATAGAGAAATAAGACTTGCAAGTTAAATCTGAATTATTCTGATTCTGGTTTTAATATCCTAACGCTTGGCTAAAATTTTACTATTGCAAAAAAAAGTTGGTTTTGATTTGACTAAAACAAGCTTAAAGACATGTTCTAGGGATTGGCTGTTCTGCTATTAAATTCTGTAACAATGATGCCCAGTTGAGCAATATATGTTTTGGCTCCAGTAGAAGCTAGGATCAGTAAATGACTAACCCTTCTAATTACATTGAGGCTAAAAGCAATCCAAGATTTAGTAATAGTATTCCAAACCTTTCACCTGAATGTAGTGAACTGAGGCTGGATATTTCATCAATTTTATGGGGAATGACCCTCCATTTTTTTTTTCTTAAAGGTGCTTTGACTCCTACATAAGTGGATTGTAAACTCGTTGGGTTGCTCTAAGACATTAGTCTTGGCTCTTCCACTAACTAGTTGCATAAACTTCAACAAATAACTTCATCTCAGTGTATAAAATTTGAGAGACTTGGATTAGATGTTCCTTAAGGTCTCTTACAATTCTAGAATTCATGATCTTATGACTATAAAAAGGAACAATAATTTTTGTCCTACACAGCCCTCTGTGGTGATTGTTCTTTATTCCAAATATTAGAAGTAGATCAATTGAGTAATATTTTACATGGATTATTATTTTATAGATTAAAAAGAGAACCAGAAACTTCAGCTTTCTAAGTCATACAGCAAATACATTTCAAAGCTGAAATTAAGAGTCTTAGCCCTTGTCAGTGAGAGACCTTACCTAGTTACATGTAATTGAAACATCTCTGAAATTTAATAGGCACTGTAATGATGAAATCCATTTATGTTTATTGTTTTTGACTAGGATCCCAAAGCCAGTGTGAATACAAACATGGAACCCTTGTAGAGAGGAACTGTATTCCCAAACCACTACCATCATGTTTTACCAAATTACATCCTGAATTCCTCCACTTCTGCCAACGTTCAAAAGCCAGAATGTGCAATGTTTCAGAAAGAGTTTGAAGGAACATGCCAAGTGTTGTTGAAATATCATTTGCCATATATAGCTCCAGAGCACTAACAGATTGCAGTATTTATAACTTGTTATCACGTAAGATTCACTTCTGATGCCACGTGGCAATATCTGACTGAAGTCAGCAAGGAGGAATAAAGAGAGATTGGCAGCTTCCTCTCGCTAGATTAAGGACAAAATTTCTCCAACCTTTATGTAAATAGTCACCAGTCATCAGAAATGATCTAACGATTTTTTAAAAATTGGTAATATATTACCTGTTCTAGTCCCTTGAGAAAGTGCTCAATGTCTTGCTCCTTTTTCTGGTATATTTCTTTCTACCTGTTCTCTCCATTGCCCTGGATCAGTGCTCAAGGAAATTCTATTTTGATTGTCCTCTCAAAGCCAAGTGTACTATTTAACAGGGTGACATAGAGGGGCTGCTTGACCTCATTCCCAGGGATCTTTGCTTCCTAAGACAGGTAAATACTTCAAGGACCAAAAATGATTTTAATAATACATTATACATGTAGGTATATTATTTGATAGTATATGTTATTTAATACATTCATTTATCTTTAACAGAATATTAAGTAGTTAGCATATATATCCATTCTGATGGTTCCTATAAACATATATGTTCTTATAAAAATATGTTTAATAGGGGAAAACACTCACCTAGGAAGAAATCTCAACTTCTTACCTGTCTTCTGGTATCCAAGAAATATTGAATAATAAGGAGCAAATATATCTACCAATAATGTTTTGTCCCTCCTTCGGTAGAATTAGGTATACTTTTGAAGTAGGTTTGTATTGGTATGGGCAGAATAAGCTCTCAAGAACTACCTAGTTTCACCCAATTGAAAAGTGAAGACTGGAAGCTCTATTAGCCAGTACCAAAGAAGACCTAAGTTTGATGTGTGCGTATGGTTCTTGTGGTGGTGGTGGTTGTGGTTGTTGATGATGATGATAACTGTAATGGTGAAGTGTAGAGAGACAGAAAGCAGCCAGGTAGTACAGTGGTGAGAGAGCTGGACCTGGAGTCAGGAAGACCTGAGTACAAATCCAGCCTCAGATACCTACTAGCTGTGTAACCTTGAGCAAGTCACTTAACCTCTATTTCTCTCAGGTTACTTATCTGTGAAACAGACTAGCAATTCCCAAAGACTCATAGAATGTTGGAGCTGGAAGGAACCCTGGAAGTCATCTAGCCCAACATCCATTTTAAAGATGAGAAAACTTGGGTCTTAAGTAGTTAAGTGACTTTCCCAAGGTCACGTATTCAATTAATCCAGGGTTATGACTAGAATTAAACTAGCTTAATTTCCAGTCCAGGG
>JAQQSZ010009360.1:0-12794 GCA_028646595.1 Phalanger gymnotis
GCCTGGCCATGTTCCCAGCCAACTTACTTGACCCTAGAGTTTTTCAGCGGGGTATGACTACCTGTAGACCAAAGAGTTCTATGTTCCACGATTGGGCGGATGCACTGCCTCACCAGCACTCCTTCCCCAAGAACCCCCTACCTGGACTGGGCTTAGATCTTCAGCAGGCTCTTCACTCCTGCTCTGATCTGCCACCTAATTCCTCCCACCAGGTGGGCCTGGGGCCAGAAGCAACTGCAGCTGTAGTTCTGTAGCTGCCCTACCTCCACTGCCCCAGGGGTGGTGGCCAAACCGCAAAGTTAGTCCCTGCAGCTTTTCCCATTAACCTTCTCTGTTGTTTTTGGTGTTTGTGGGTTGAGAGGTCTCGTATCTACTGCAGCTCACTGATTCAGGGTGCCAGGGCATGCTCTACCCGGCTCTGGGTCTCGTTGGTCAGTGCCGCGCACGCTGCACTCTGCTCCGCTCAGCTCCATTCCCCTCAGCTCCCAGCTCCATGCGGGATAGACCTCACCCAGAGACCATCCAGGCTGTCCTGGGCTGGAGCCCTGCTTCCCTCTGCCACTTTGTGGGTTCTGCAGTTCTAGAATTGGTTCAGAGCCATTTCCCATAGGTTTTTGGAGGGACCCGGTGGGGAGCTCACGCTAGTCCCTGCTTTCCAGCCGCCATCTTGGCTCTGCCCCCTTAGCTACTGTATCTTAAAATTTACATAAACACCTAGCCAAATGTATCCCCAAAGGGTTCCGTGGCAAAATGATCCAATATATAACAAAATATTAATAACAATACATATTATCTTAGAACAGACCCCAAAATAAAATGGTGTCCATTGTCTTAACAAACTTTGGTATAAAAGTATAATTGAAGGCATATAAATAAAGGAAAGGAATAAGCAATAAAGGAAAGAAAAGAAACACTTCACACCATATACTAAGACAAGCTCAAAATGGGTACATGATTTAGGCATAAACGGTGATATCATAAACAAATTAGGAGAGCATGAAAAAAAATTACCTGTCTGATCTATGGATAAGGGAAGAGTTAGCAACAAAATAAAAGATAGAGAGGATCACAGAAGGTAAACTGGATAATTTTGATTACATCAAATAAAAAGGTTTTGCATGAATGAAACCAAATGTAGCCAGAATGAGAAGAAATTAGGGAAATTGGGGAGGGGGGATTATAGCAAGTTTATCCGATAAATGCTTCATTTCACAAATATAAAAAAAAACTTAGTCACATATATAAAATTAAAAGCCATTCCCCAATTGATACATTGTTAAAGGATATAAACAGCTTTCAGAAGTAGAAATCAAGGTTATCAATAGTCGTAAGAAAAATGGTCTAAATGACTAATAATTAGAGAGATGCGAAGTAAAACAAGTCTGAGGTACTACCTCACACCCACTGGATTGGCTGAGATGACAGAAAAGGAAAATGGCAAATGATGAAGAGGAATATGGAAAAACAGGTATGCTAATGCATTGTTGGTACATTAGTCCAACCATTTCTGCACAGTAATTAGAATCCTGCCCAAAGGGTTCTGAAAACTATGCATCTCTTTGACCTAACAATACTGTTACTAGATCTATATCACCCAGGAGATCAAAGAAAAAAGAAAAACATCAAAATGTACAACATTATTTATAGCAGCTCTTTTCGTCGCGGCAAAGAATGGGAAACTGAGATGATTCCTATCAACTGGGGAATGGTTGAACAAGCTATGGTATATGAATGTGATGGAATACTATTAAGCTATAAGAAATGATGAAAGAGATAGCTTCAGAAAAACTTATATGAACTGATGCAAAATGAAGAGAGCAGAACGTGCAAAGTAATGGCAATATTATAATGATAATTAGCTATAAAAGACTTAGCAACTCTATTCAATACAATTATCCATGACAACCAAAGGATTCATGATGAAAAATAGTATCCACCTTCAGGTAAAAGAATCTGATGAACTCTGAGTGCAGATTAAGGCATATTTTTTGTCTTTATTTTTCTTGCCTTTTTCACAAGATGGCTAATGTGGAAATATGTTTTGCATGGCTACATATATATAATCAGCAACATATTTCTTGCCTTCTTAGGGAGTTAGAGATGAGTTAAAGGGAGGGAGGGAGGAAATTTGGAACTGAAAATAAAAATAAATTTCAAAAACATATATAATTTAATATTAGCATGTAATGAAAATGAGAAATAAGAGAAATTCAGAAAAACATGGAAAAACTTGTATCAAATGATTTAGAGTGAAATTATCAGAACTAGAAGGAGAATATACACAATTATTGCAATAAAGTAGAAGAAAACAATACTGAAAGAGTCCTAACTATTGTAAAAGGAAAACTGAAATCTGAGTAATATCCAATCAAGGTCTCAATAGAGAGAGAGGCCTTGAACCTTGGGGACAAATATTGCGTATCTTGGCAGGTATTATATATCTGTTGTTTTTGCTCAATGGTTTCTCTTTGACAAAATAATTCTTAGAGGTAGAGGAGGAGGTAGTGGGGGAAGGGTTGGCATATCCCAAAATGACTGTGATGTTGTGATATGACGCTGTGATATGAACAAAAGAAAGAAGAAGGGGGAGAAGGAAGGAAGGAAGGAAGGAAGGAAGGAAGGAAGGAAGGAAGGAAGGAAGGAAGGAAGGAAGGAAGGAAGGAAGGAAGGAAGGAAGGAAGGAAGGAAGGAAGGAAGGAAAGTATGGAGAAGTTCCAAATTGAACCAACAGAGGGAGTCCTCAAACCAACAAGCTTTCAGGTCTATCAAAGTATTAACCATCAATTATGCCCCACCTTCAAATGGATGGGACAAGAAGAAATTAAACAATGAATAGTCTACTACTAAACCAAGTTGCATGAACCTGAAACTATCAAGATGGTTTTCTTCGTTATGTGTTTTGCTGTCATATATTAACTGAAATTAGTTGTTCCTTGCCATACTGGAAACATTGCCCCAAGAGAGAAAGCCTATGTTGGCTTCATTTTTAAATAACAAAGATTAAGTTAACCAGAATAAAGAGGGATAAGAAGAGATTATTAGTCTTTCCTGAGAAGATTGGATAGTAATATATGGCATAGAATCCATTAGGCAGGATTTCCAGACAGTTAAGAAGTTTAAATGCCTGAGCCAAAAGTGATTACTTTGTTTATCCAAAATCAGTGGAGTTACAGAACTGTTTCTTTTACTTTCCAAATCATACTGCTTCTTCCTTGATTTGACTCCTTGTGTGAGCTTCATGTATAGTGCTCTGATCCAGATTCACATTCCATGAAATACAGAGAAATCAACAATGATTATAGGACCATAAATCAGGTGCTCAAGCAGATCTCTGAGGTTATCTAATGCAATCCATTTTACAGATGAAGAAAATGAGACTCAGGGGAATTAAATGACTTGCCAAGATGACAAGGGCAATCAGTATCAGAGGTAAAATTTGAACTCAGGTTATCTGACTGTGATCCTTATGCTGTACTACTTTGCCTCCTGGTGAGTAGTCTTTGTGTACTGGGCTAGGCTGGTCCTTGATAGAGTCTGTTGATTGGCTCATACTAGGAACATTCCCCAGTTTGGTAGGGCCCGCTAGAAGACATGTTCCCCTTGTATGTTACTTAAAAATTCAGGCTCCTCTCCTCACCAAAATGAGGACTCAAAGAAGGATTTCAGTAGTGATTTAATAATGAAACCTCGTCATGATATGATGATAATCATATTGTCTCTGTCTACCTCTCAGAGTTGTTAGGAATTAATGGTGTGGCATCTCCCCAAACATGTGTCCTTTCCCTTCCTTTGTTTATATGATTTTCTAAGTCTTTGCTCAAATACAAGCAGACATTTGAAGAATTAATCAGTAGCAAGGATAGATCATTAACTTGAAAATCTATTAACCTCCTAATTAAGAACAATCACCCGCCCACACACATACACATGCCTCTTCACACATAAACTTACATGTTTGTTCACACCAATCCTTCAGTAGGAAAAAGTGGAGAGATGTAGTTCCTCTGAATAGTCCCATGTTAACTGTCTACCCAAATGACAAGCACTCTCTCTCTGATCTCCATGCCATTACATTAGCCATCCCAGATACTTGGAGTGCTGTCCCTCCTTATCTCATAGAGTTCCTCTCCTTTTTAAGATGCAGCTTATATCCCATCTTCTTTATGCAACCGTGTTCTCCTCAACTGCTAGTGCCTTCCCTCCCTAATGTTTTAAATATAACAATTTTGTCTATTCAACATTTTTTTTCCAGCCATAGCAACTCATGAGTACCATCCATTAAGATCAAACATTTGCAGTCTTCATTGGTGCTAGGGAAGGTGGGTGTGAGGAAGGAAGGGGTAGAGGGCAGTATCCTTACTAATGAAATTACAAGTGGCTTGAAGTATAAACTGATAATCCCAAAGTCATAAAGCTAGCAAATGTTAGGGCTAAGATGTCATCCCAAGTGTCCTGACTCCATTAAGTCTGGAACATGGGTGTCAAATTCAGGCACTCTGATGTTTTTGATAAGGATTTCAATGTATTACAGGTATTTTGCCAAGCTGGTTGTAAATCATAAAGTCACAGAAGCTTAGCATTAGAAGGAAATGTCAGGCTTCTACACTTCATAAATGAAGAAATTGAAGCCCAAAAAGAGGTAAGTAGCCCAACATTTCATATTTAAACAGAGACAGAAACATGACTTAAACTTTTGTCTAATTTAAAAAAAAACCTGTAGAATTTCTAAGAATTACTGAGTTTGAGCAAGATGTGTCTTTTATTCTTTTAAGAAACATTATTAAGTGCCTATGGTGTACTGGGGATTTTGCTAGTTATAGCGCAGTGGATAGAGTGCCCAGCCTAGAGTCAGGAAGACTCATCTTCCTGAATTCAAATCTGGCCTCAAACACTTACAAGCTATATGACCCTGGGCAAGTCATATAACCCTGTTTACCTCTGTTTCCTCATCTGGAAAATGAGCTGGAGAAGGAAATGGCAAACCATTCCATTATCTTTGGCCAAGAAAACTGCAAATGGGGTCAGGAAGCGTCAGACACAACTGAGACTGAAACACCTCAAAAACAATAATGGGAATACAAAAACAAAAATAAAATAGGACGGTCCCTACACTCCATAAGCTTGCATGCATTCTACTGTAGAGATACAACATTTCCATGTAGAAAGGTAAAGTTCTCTCTCTCATTATATATACGTGTACATATGTATATACACACACACACACACACATATAGAGAGATATATAGAATGTATGTATGTATTTATGTCTATTATATACACACAAAGATAGATAGATGATAGGTAGATAGATAAATAGATATAGATAAATAGATAGATACATAGATACATAGATAGATAGATAATGTAAAATAGCTTAAAGATAGAATATTAATAACTGAAGGGGTAGAACTTGAAGGAAGCATAGGGCTCTAAGAGGCAGCAGTGAGGAGGGCAGGCATTCAAGGTGAGAAGGATAGAGTCTGTGCAAAGGAATGGAAGAGGGTAATGGAATATTGGCACCTAAGTGGTACCACAGTGAATAGAACAGTGGGCCTGGAGTAAGGAAGACCTGAATTCAAATGTAGCCTCAAACACTTACTAGTAGTGTGAATCTGAGCAAGTCACTTAACCCTGTTTGCCTCAGTCTCTTCTTCTGTAAAATGGAGGTGATAATAGCACCTACCTCCCAGGGGTAGTATGAAGATCAAAAGAGATAATAATTGTAAAGCACTTAGCATGGTGTTTGGCACATTGTAAGTACCATTTAAATTATGTACAAGTAATGAGCAAATTGGCTGGTTTGGCAGTAATGTAGAATGCACATGAAAGGAAACAATGTGTAGTCAGCCTGGAAAAGCAGGCTAGAGCCAGACTGTGAAGGGCTTTAGATGCTAATCCTAGAGGCAAAGGGCCTGGAATTTTTTGAGCAGAGAAATGATAAGGTCAGACCTATGCTCTAAAAGAAGTACTTTGGCATCCATGAGAAGCATGAATTGGAAATGTTTTAAATGCCTTCTTATTTTACCCAGCATTCCTGCTATGCAATGCAGTCCAGAAGTAACCAGAAGGTTTCTTGTAGGGGGAAAAATGCCCATGAGCTGTTTTAATGCCCGTAGCTAAAGAAATGAAGGATCAGAGCATAATGGAAATGTCTAGTATCGCGGTCAAGAAAACCGAGGCTCAAGTACCATTTCTGACCTGAACTACATATGTCCTTGGGCAAATCACTTAACTACTTAGGGTTTTAGGCAATTCAGGCCTGTAAACCAGAAGGAGTTTGCTTACCCAGGGTCCCTACACCAATGAAATAAAAAAAAAATCTGGGTGAAGTAGAAGAAGGAAGAAGAAGGAGAAGGAGAACGAGAACAAGAACAAGAATGAGAACGAGAACAAGAAGAACAAGAACAAGAAGAACAAGAACAAGAAAAACAAGAGCAAGAGCAAGAACAAGAAGAGCAAGAGCAAGAACAAGAAGAACATGAAAAAGGAGAGCAAGAACAAGAACAACAACAAGAAGAAGAGCAAGAGCAAGAATAAGAACAAGAACAAGAAGAACAAGAACAAGAAGAAGATACTTGAAAAAAGTAACGTGGCTCTCAGTAAAACTTTAAGGAAAAAAGTTTCTAACCATTTGGGTCCAAGAATAGAATGGTCTACTCAAAGAGGTAATGAGTTCCTTGTCATTGGAAGTTATCAAGAAGACGGATAAACACTTGTCAGAAACACAAAGATTATTACTCTTCAGAAGCTGTTTGGCATAAAAGTTCCATCTAGCCCCAAGATTTGTGATCACCACGAGAATTTAAGTTTCAATTACTTTTGCGTGTGCTAGCAATATTCTGCTGACAACAATATGCCTTTCTTTCCCTCATGGATTAAGTTCCACTGCCTCCCACAAAGGCAAACTTCTGTTTGCTCTTCTCTGCTCTTCTCCCACTTCGGTGATTCTGACAACCAACGATACTGTTAAGTACCCTAAGTGGGACAGTGAGCCAACTCTTCAGCATCTGAGTATTCTCAGAACTTCCACTTGTGTCAAGGTGAGCTTTTGGCACATTGCAGATATCTTTTAAACTCAGTAAGTGGACCTAGAGCTATCTTTGTCATGAAAAATCAGGAGAAAATTACTCTCAGCCAGGTGCTTTGAGGAGTAGTGAAATGAGCCAGGGGTTTAGAGTTGAAGGATCTAGGATTGAATCTTGATTCTGATGCCGACTACCTGGGTTACTTGAGCAAATCATCTCCTCTTTTTGTATCTAAGGTGCTTCAACTAGGGGCAGTTGCAGAGCAGTAGATAGAGTGGTAGGCTTGGAGTCAGGAAGACCTGAATTTAAATCCAGCCTCAGACACTTCCTAGTTGTGCAACCCTGGAGAAGTCACTTAATCCCTGTTTGCCTCAGTTTCTTCATCTGTAACATTGGGATAATAATAGCATCTACCTTCCAGGGTTATTGTGAGGATCAAATGAGGTATTAATTATAAAGTGCTTAGCACAGTACCTGATACATAGTAATCCCAGTATATGTTAGATATTATTATTATTAAAATTAGATGAACTGTCTAAAATCATCAGCAAATATTATCTGTACTGGAGATAAGCTAGAAACCCAATAAGATCGGGGTAAAACAAGGATACCCATTGCCACCACTATTATTCAATATTGTACTAGAAATGTTAGCTTTAGTAGTAAATGAAAAAAAGAAATTGAAGGAATTAGAATAGGCAATGAGGAACCAAAACTATCACTCTTTGCAGATGATATGATGGTACACTCAGACAGTCCTAGAGAATCAACTAAAAACTATTGGAAATAATTAAGAATTTTAGCAAACAACCTTATATAAGATAAACCCACATAAATCGGCAGCATTTCTGTATATGACTAACAAAGCCCTGCAGCAATATGGAAAGAGAAATTCCATTTAAAATAACTGTAGACAATATAAAATATTTGTGAGTCTACCTCTCAAGACAAACTAGGCGATTACAAAACACTTTTCAAACAAATAGAGTCAGATCTAAGCAAATGGAAAAGTATCAATTGCCCATGGGTAGGCCCAGCTAATATAATAAAAATAACCGTTATAACTAAATTAATTTACTTATTCAGTGCCATGCCGAACTACCAAAAATTATTTTATACAACTAGAAAAAATTATAACAAAATTCATCTGAAAGAACAAAAGGCCAAATGCAAAGTAGGGTGGCCTAGCCATGCCAGATCTAAAACTGTATTACAAAATGGCAATCATCAAAACTATTTTGTACTGGCTATAGAGTGGTGGATTAGTAGAGTGAATTAGGTACACAAGACACAGTAGTCAGTGACTCTTGTAATCTACTGTTTGAGAAACTCAAAGACTCTAGCTTCTGAGATAAGAATTCACTGTTTTGATAAAAACTGCTGAGAAAACTGTAAAACAGTATGGCAGAAACTAGGCATAGACCAACATATACCAAGATAAGGTTGAAATGGGCACATGATTTAGACATAAAGGGTAATACTATAATCATATTAGTAGAGCAAGAAATAGATTACCTGTCAGATATATGGGGAAGGGAAGAATTTATGACCTAACAATAGATAGAAAGCATTATGACATACAAAATGCATAATTTTGATTACATTAAGTTAAAAAGGTTTTGCACAAGCAAAACCCACACAGCAAATATTAGAAGGAAAGCAAAAAGCTGGGAAATAATTTTACAGCAAGTGCTTCTGATAAAGGCCTCATTTCTGAAATATATAGAGAATGAACCAAGTTTATTAAAATACAATCATTCTCCAATTGATAAATGGTCAAAGAATATGAATACGCAATTTTCAGATGATGAAATCAAAGCTATCTATAGTCATATAAAAATTCTCTAAATCACTATTGATTAGAGGAATGCAAATTAAAACAACTCTGAAGTACCACTTCGTACCTATCAGATTGTCTAATATGACAGAAAAGGAAAATATTAAGTGTTGGAAAAGATGTAGGAAAATTGGGACACTAATGCATTGTTGGTGGAGTTGTGAACTGATCCAACCATTCTGGAGAGCAATTTGGAACTATGCCCAAAGGGCAATTAAACAGTATATACATGCACATGTACATGTGATCCAGCAATACCACCACTAGAGATCATAAAAAAGGGGAAAAAGAAACAGATATACAAAAATATTTATAGCAGCTCTTTTTGTAGTGGCAAAGAATTGGAAAATAAGGGAATGTCCATCAGTTGGGGAATGGCTGAACAAGTTGTGGTATATGAATGTAATGGAATGCTGTTGTGCTTTGAGAAATGATGAACAGGGAGATTTAAAAAAAAAACCTGGAAAGACTTACATGAACTGATGCTGAGCGAAGTGAGCAGAACCAGGAGAACATTGTACACAGTAACAACATCTTGCAATGATCAACTATGAAGAGCTCTTCCTAGCAATACAAGGATCCAAGACAACTCCAAGATACTCATGATGGAAATGATGTCCACACCCAGAGAAGGAACTGATGGAGTCTGAATGAGGATTGAAGAGTACTATTTTCACTTTCTTTGGAGGATTTTTGGTTTTTTTTTCCTTTTGTTCTGTTCCTTCTTACACAACATGACTAATGTGGAAATGTGTTTAACATGATTGCACATGTATAACCTCTATTAGATTGCTTACCATCTTTGGGGAGGGGAGACAGGGAGGGAAAAAATTTGGAATTCAAAAATCTTATAAAAATGAATGTTGAAAACTATCTTATTGGAGAAAAAAGTACTATTTACATGGGAAAAAATCAGGTGAATTCAGACTAGATTACCTCTTGATCTACATTGTATTATTTAGGTTTCTTCTTGCTCTAAACCCATTGATTATATATATATACACATATATATGCATATAGATATATACATACACGCACATATATTATATATAATATATATACATATCTATATCTCCTAGGATCTGTATTCTTTGATAATGATGCTTCATTCTTAAGGAAACTGAGACTGGGACAGGTTCTGATTTCTCTGGACTCCAAAGCCAAAGAAATGAAAGAGCATGGACTGGCATTGATGGTCCCAAATCCTTTCTTTGTGGAGGCTGTAATGGAAAGAACCCCAGAGAGTAGGCTAGGACATGTGACTTCCAGGCTTATTTCTGTCACTTACTAGCTGTTTGACTTAAGTAAATCATTTTCAGAAGGGTGGGGACTAGTTTCTTCTCTGTAAAATGAAGTGGCTAGACTAATTGGACCTCTAGGTCTCTTTTAGTTCTGATATTCTATATTCTAAAATCCTTTCTAGTGTAAAAGTTCTTCCAAGTTCTAAGGCCCCTTCCACTTCTTACTATCTGTTTTATGTTCTATAGTCCCTATCCACACAGAAAATCTATGTTCTAAGACTCTTTGCAGCATAGATATTCTTCCATGTTCTAAGGTTTCTTCCATTTTGAATTCTATGTTCTAAGATCCTTACCAAAGCATATTCTTTGTGTTCTAAGGTCAATTTCAAATACAGATATTTTATGTTCAAAGGTTCTTTAATGCACTAACATTCTGTGATTTTAAGATTTATCCTTTGAGAGGTGGCTTGGCCCAGTGGACAAAGAGTTGGCCTTGAAGCCAAGAAAAACCTGGGTTCAAGACATACTTCTGACACATATTGGCTATATAACACTGAACAAGTAACTTAACTTCTCAGTGTTCTAGACAGTTCTCCAAAAATATAAGTTCAAGAGAAATGGTTGACCTGCTTTGTAGAGGTAGTGACTATACCCCACTAAACCAATTCAACAGACAGGCTAAACCAGTTTGAGGGGAACCAAGGGATCTCAAACCCATTGGTGAGTTAGAGAGATGTCTACCCCAAACATGTGAAGACTTCCCTTGGTGGAATGGGTGGATGAGAATAATGTGTTCCAACAGCCATAAAGGCAGATGAAGCAAGAAGCACTGTGGAGCACTTAGAGCTTGGTTAGACATCAAAGACACCAAGGTCATCCACTGCATCTTGAGCCATCACCAGTTGTCTTGATTCTGTTCTGCCACTGGACTGTGATGACTCTGGAGGAGAGAGTGAAATTTTTATACATACTCTGCCTCATTTAAATCCAGTTTGCACACAAGTCAAAAGATTTCACCCATACCATAAAGTAACCCTTTGGTAGTTTGATACGGCAGTGAATCCATAAATTAATTTAGGCAATATCATAATTCTTAATAGCACCATTCAAATGTGAGCAATCAATACCTTTGATTATTTTTCATTGTTGAGTCATTTCAGCCATGTCCAATTCTTCATGACCATAGTTAGGGGTTTTTTGGCACAGATACTGAAGTGGTTTGCCATTTCCCTCTCCAGTTCATTTTACAAATGAGGAAACTGAGGCAAACAGAGGTAAGTGACTTGCCACAGCCAGTAAATATCTGAGGCCAGATTTGAACTCAGGAAGTTGAGCCTTCCCGACTTCAGGCCAGGCAGTCTATCCACTGTACAACCTAGCTGCCCCTTGATTATGCTAGTCTTCATTTCTGAGTATTTTGGAGTTGTAGTGATATAATTTCTCTGGGAATTTTGGGAGATGAGCTCCCAGCTATTTTATACATTTTCTAGTTATTTTGAATGGAATGTCTTTTTTCTCTCTTTTCTAGGATGTGAAGAGTTTTAAATGCCAAGCTGAGGAGTTGATATTTTCTTCTAAAAGCAATCGAGCCGCTAAAGGTTGTCAAGAAGGGGAGCTTATGCTTTTTGAAAATTGTTTTGCCAGCTCTGTGGAGGATAGATTGGGAGAGGGGAAAGACTAGAAGCCAGGAATCCAAACTGAAGCTTGTCTCAATAGCCTTAGTCAGCTGTGATGGAGGTCCAGTACTGTGCTGTCCAACTCAAATAGAAATGAGGCCACTGTTCTGTACATAAGGATCTTTGGGGGGCACAGAATGCCTTAGCTTTAAAAGGTAATATTATCTATGCTTTATTGCTGGCTGCATCTCCCTGGAGTATTTGATACCTCTGGTTTAGAACAACAATTAACCAGGCACCAGTAGGCAAAAACCATAGGGACTGGAGACTTTCACTTGTCCCAGTCCTTTATCTACTCTCAGTTTATCCTTGTGTTCATTATTCTGAGATTGCCTTTCTTCTCAATAGAAGAACTAGACTCCCAGTGCTTCAATTCTACCCCCACCTCTAATTCTTGACCAGCAATTCTATTTCTGGTTCTACTCTAAAAGATCTTCCTGGCGGGGGGAGGGGGAGAGAGGAGAGAGAGTAAAGCAGAGGAGAAATAAAAAAGCACCCAAACTACAAATTTGGGAGAGATGGAGTAAGTTTTTTTTTTTTCCAACACATAAAGGGAAATGCTAAACAATAAAAATCATAAAATGATTACAATCAGTTGAAGACTGAGACATTCACAAGAAAACTGCTCATGAATTATTTCACATTTCACCTCTACTGAGTACAGCCCAATTAATATCAAGTGTTGTCCTTTCTTTTTTGAGTGTTTCACTCTCTTCTGGTGACTCTTCTGGTACCCTCTCAGCCAGCCTGCTATTTCCTCTACCAAT
Organism: Phalanger gymnotis; assembly: GCA_028646595.1. Classification (NCBI taxonomy): domain Eukaryota; kingdom Metazoa; phylum Chordata; class Mammalia; order Diprotodontia; family Phalangeridae; genus Phalanger; species Phalanger gymnotis. The sequence goes on from JAQQSZ010009360.1 coordinate 12,547, forward strand.
GCCTCAAGTACTCCAGTAGTTCTGCTGTATATTGCCCATGAAGGGGAAGATGCCAGCTGCCTTTGAGATCTTACAAAAGCTCAATACCAAAAGAAAGAAACTGGGAGGCAGCCCCATTCCAGGCACAGACTTAACAAGGAGGCCACGTAACTTGTGGAGTTAAGATGAGAACTCAAAGAGTTGTTCTTACACCTAGAGGTCAACAGAAAGACAAGGGCTGAGGAGAAAGCATTGCACTTTTAGCATAC
>JAQQSZ010009361.1:0-12794 GCA_028646595.1 Phalanger gymnotis
CTAAGCCCTGAATATACAAACACAAAAACAAAATAGTCCTCATCCTCAAGGAGATTAAAGTTTAACAAAGGCTGATAATTTCTATAAGGTATTGATGTTCAATGAAGGGTGTTTTGTTCTAAGAAGTTAGAAAGATGGTGATTTTGGTAATATGGTTGGCACCTCTATACCTGTGTTATAATGATTACTATTCTCAAAGAAAAAGGTAGAACTGGGTTAAAGAAGTTGGATGTGGCACATCTGGCCACAAGGAAAGTGACAAGAAGACAATCAAAGTGAAACATGATTAGTTTTGAGACCAAAAATACTAGAGATGCCACATCAGTGCTGCCTCTCAGAAGGTCTTGGATACATGATTTTAATCTTACCCTACTTGAATCATCAGTGCTGTTTTACTCAGGAACTCTTTTTTGGCTATGTTTTCATAATCAATCAAATTGAAATGATAACTCTTAGCAACTTTGCTTAAGTGTTGTGAAGAGGGCTGGTAAAATGTAGAGATTTGTCATGATTGAAAGCAGTGATTTTTGTGGTACTGAGAGGAGCATACAATGACAGAAGAGGTTGGACCAGAGTACTCCATCTTTATTGTAAATGATCAATTTCATTTATCAGAATTTGTCCTTGGAAATGTTAGTTAAACACTCCCTGAAGTGATTCCTCGTGGTGACTATAAGAGTCACCTATTATTAGGGAAACTTACATGTTAGTCATCACCTTGTGGCTGTGGAAACTTTGCAGTGAGTAACAAAGGGGATATGGGGACATTATTTCTCTATAGGCTTTTGAAAACAATCTCACATACTACCGGGACTGAAGGCTAATTATGCCATTAGGTTGGAATCTGAAATCTAAGAAGTATTATCTTTAATGTGTTGGTTCTTGAGGATGCCTCATCTCAGAGGCAGCATCATTTTCAACATTTCAAGTGATAGGGAAAGCCAGTGGAAAATCCTCCAGTCTATCCAAAGAGATTGTATAATCCACTTCAGAAAGCATACATTGCTGAATCAATAAAAATATTATTTTTGTAACAACAAATTACAAATCACTCTTCATATATGCTAAGAAAACTGCTGCCTAATCTCTTTGGCTTTTGAACATATTTTTGGTCAGATCCTGGTTGTATTTTCATTTTTAAAAAGAAAATTATCAGGTTTCAGTCAACCATTATCAAGAGCTCTTCATCTGTACTCCCAGATTCTATTGAGAGCAGTAAAATTGAAACACCTGAAAGGTCATTTTACATAGTCCCACATTGAAGAAAATGCCTGTTCTACAAGGAAGCAAATAGCTTCATTGTCCTTAGCAGAATCTGTGGAACGGGACACCAGAAAAGGGGGATTAGAGAGAATATTCTATGACCAGCTGGTCAAGCTAGCTCTAAAAAAAATTAATCCCAAGGAAAAGAAAATGAGCACAAAATGTGGATATGCTCTTATAATTGCACGTTTGGGTTTTCCTGCTCTATTTGGCTGATCCTACCTTCAGCCTTCTCCTGTAGTGAGATGGCTTTCTAATTCTACTTGATTACTACAGTGAATATCTAATTTCACTTTCTTTTCAGTTCAGTCAGCTAGCTTAGCCCCTCCATGACTGCCTAATATCTGGTCTTACTCAATGAATACCAGTCAGTACAAAACAGAATCAGAGACCAGGAACAAAGACCTCAAGATCTCCGCAAGTTCATTTCCTTTTGGTTCAGGCACTTTTTCTTTCGGTATTGAGCAAAATGTAGTTCAGTCAATCCAAGATCTGATTTCGGTAGTACTATGTCAAATTGGGCACATTGCTCCAGCAAGAACATATTGCATCCCTAACTATGGTTGTTTAGTTGTTTTGCAGTCATGTCCAACTCTTTGTGACTCTATTTGAGATTTTCTTGGCAAAGACACTGGGGTAGGTTGCCATTCCTTCACCAGCTTATTGTATAGATAAGGAAACTGAGGCAGAGTTAAGTGACTTGCCCAGGGTCACACGGCTACTAAGTGTGTGACACTAAGCTACTAAGGTCAGATTTGAACTCCAGAATATGAGTCTTCTTGACTCCAGGCATGACACTCCATCCATTGTGCCACCCAGCTACCCCTACATTATTCTTCATTCCAATGTTTGCTGCTCAAAATTCCAGAAGCAATACCAGGAGCAGACAGAGGTCTGTATATAACATTTATTGATCTAACCAAGACCTTTGACAGTGTCAGTCATGAGGGTTTGTGGAAAATTATGGCAAAATTTGGTTGCCTGGAGAAGTTCATCAATATTGTATGTCAGTTGCATGATGGCATGCTTGCCCAAGTTCTGGATAATGGACAATACTCTCACACTTCCCCAGTCACCAATGGAGTGGAACGGGGCTGTGTACTTGCTTCCATGCTTTTTAGAATGATGTTTTCTGTGCTGTCACATGCCTTCCATGAGGATGATAACAGCTTCAAGGTCAGCTACCACACTGATGATAAACTATGAAATGAGTTTTTTTTCCTAATTTCTAAAATAAAGAGCAAACAGAAAAAAAATCTAACAACTTTAGTTTATCAGTTCTAATGTTCAAAATTTTTACTATTTATAATTATCTCTCATTTAACTTTGATACTTTGATCTGTGATGCAGATATTTCCTCCAATGTTACACTTCACAATCAATTTATAGCTTGCCATGTTGTGAGAATCTTCTTGATGTCTTCCCACAAATCCTCTATAGAGTATCTACCCAAAAGCCTATGGGCTTTCCTCTAGTTTTCTTTTTCTTTACATGGATACCTGGAAGCATGTAGGCTGTTCATTGGCTATTCCTTGCTCTCAGACACCTTGCTCTCAGACATGCTCCCTTTTCTAGTATTTTCTGGTCATATCTCTCTCTGATAACATCCTTTATTCTGGTTCTTTTAATGATTCTTGACCATGTCACCACAAAATGATCCAGAACTTAATTATCAAATCAGAATTGAATTAAATGTGAAATGACTATGGTAGTCCATGATGTGTTTTACAGCATCATTCAACTGGACTGACGTAAGACTGGCCAATGAGGGCTTAGTCTTCAGAGTATGCACAGGGGGCTCTGCCTCAGACCAACCCATAAGTAGGTTTGGAGAGCCTTCATTGAGAAGTGTGTGATGACATGTAATGGTGAGGGATAGGAGGAGGAGAGCTGTCCCTGATTCAAAGCACCTGGAAGTATTCTATGATCATTTCCAGTTTGCTTACTGTGTGGTTAAGAAAAAAGCCTTTTAGTTGTTTGCTGAGTCGGAACTGGTTACATGATAGATAGACAGACAGATAGAAAGTTATGCTATACAGATATCAATAGCTGTCAATACCTATATATCATATTTGTATCTTTCAATAGATGTCTATTCCACACACACACACACACACCCATGGACACATATCCTCTCAATTTTGGATTTCCCATGTTTTCTTTGACATTCCTACAAAAATAGAATCTAGACATGCTTGCCCTATTCATTCTTGGTATTTAAAAGAATGTTTATGACCTAACTAATTGAAGAGTTTTAAAGGGGAAGGTTAAAGGCATGGCTTAGGAAGGTGACAAGAACTATTTTGAAGTGATTATCCCCTCTTGTTCACTTAAAGTGTCTCTTTTATTCTTCACCCTGTTTTTTTTCATCCTTTCTAAACCCAATATTGTGTTAAAACATATGGTACTCTAAAAGTCAAATATAAATTGAGATAGATAATGCCAACCAAGTTATAGAGCACCAATTCCCCTAGCAATAACATTGTCAAAACTCTAGCAATACATTCACATTTCTCTAAGAATCCAATCATAAATTTATATTAAGAGAAAGACATACACACAATCAAGTTTTTCAAAGACCCTTTGGCAAGGTAGTTGATCACATGAATTATTCTCCAATACTTCAAATCATATATGGAGTTTTTACTCTCTAATAAAGCCAGCTTAGCAAGTTTCTTGGGCTTTCTATTTGAATGATATTTAAGTACATTTACAGAAAAGGTAATGTGATTAATGCCCCCAGTAGCTTTGACAAATGAAAGGGACAAATGAGAAAAAGTTCAATGGGTAACTAAATTCCTTCTTTTCTTTTTCATTTTAAGACTCTTAGCTAATTTGTACATCTCTTAATGAAATCCAAGGAAATATACCTGAAAACTAGAAGTAAAAGAAACATGCAGAATTATGTTGCTTTTTACTTGTCTTTAATAAAAGATCAGGTATATGTTCTTCTTTCTGTTCTAATTTGTGTATTAGTAACATTAATCTGTGAGGCAACTTGACATAGTGAATAGAATGTTGACCTTGTTGCTAAGAAGAGAGAGAATCAAGTTCTGCTTCTGATAGATATGCTGGGTGAGTCACCTTGAGCAAGTTGCTCTCTGAAACTCACTAAGACTAGAAGTTGCAAATAGGAAAATTTAACCAATAAATAAAATGAGGCCATTTTATGTGCAATGTATCATTTATTAATAGTGGCATGCAATCTACTAATAAAGGACAGCTCAATGGCAGGCCACCATTTGCACCAAAACCCCTGAGTGAGAGCTGGCAGGTTGTTTTATACTTATATGTGTCTTCCTTCTGATTGGCCTGACACTACCTCATTGGGACCTTCCCTGGCAATTCCAATTGTTGGACATTTCAATGAGAAGGAACTAAGATTTCTAGGGTCTTCCCTATCTTTGGGAGAGGCAAAGGCGATGGACTAGCCCTCAGATGTGTTCCATCACATCCCTCTCTGGGTCCTAAGGAATGTGACCTACTAGCAATCTTAACTAGAAAGACATAAGCTATCTCAGTAAGGTTTTGACTGGCTTGTCCCTTTGTAGACCAAACTTTAATGAAGGAAGCAAGAACAAAGTTCATACTCTTTGGAGGAGGGTTTAATTCAAACTGAGTGCTATTTATAGAGTAAACAAAAGGCTATGTCCCATTTAGGTGGGGCCCAGCCCAAACTAGTGAAGGAACAGATGTCTTTGGGGCTAGGAGTGACCACTGAGACTGCTTCAAAAGTGGGGTCATGACAAAAATAAGAAAAAGGATGGATCATAAGTTAATAATTGGTTATTAATATGATTGTATAACATTAATTTCCTTCCCAGAGATGGCATCTACCTTCATTGGTAGAGGAATTTTGAGAGGTCACTGTTACAGTAAAATCACAATCCAGTAGCTATCCTTAATATTACTCTATAGATTTCTTTAATCATCATCACATAATTTAAAGATAGTGTAATTCATCTTCCTAGTATTTGTTTTATTCTGCTTTAGAAAATACGCAGTAATAGAATTCTAAAAGTTATAGCTTACCAAGGCTATTAGAATTATAATTAATTGAAAAATACTAGGGCTAGAAGGGAAATTAAATGTCATCTAGTCATACCCAATTATTTTATAGATGAGGAACCTGAGGTCCAGAAAATTTAAAGTTATTTGCCTAAGGTCACAAAGATAATGAAAGATCCAGAAAAGCCTTGGATATGTGGATCAACTGTCCAGAAAGAAGATGAACCTTCAGCACTGATTCAACCAATCCATTAATTCTTTGTTGGTACAAGTCTCTCATTAATTGGACTGCAAATGTTCCACAGGGTTGAACATGACGCTCTGTTTGGTATATTATTACTATTGACTGGCTCATTGAGGCTGTATTCAGTCATTCAAAAGCTGTAAGAGAGACAGACTGACAGACAGACAGAGCAATCTATTTTGAAGCAACTGCTACTATTTTAGGTAAAAGAAAGTATAGCTACTCCAAAGGCCAGAAATGAAAAAAAAGTTAGATTTTGATGCTTTGAGGGCGTTTTTCCCCTGCTAGCATAGAGCTGATGTGTTGCAAAAATCAAGTTATTTGTACGAAGTTGAAACACAAAGTCATGGGTTAAAAGGTTAAAAGAATGCACAGTTTTGGATGGAAACAATATTGATAATCAATGGGTGAAGGGAAGAAGAATTACTCAACCATTATTTTGCTTCTATTTTCTTTAACCAGAAAAATGACCTTAACATCAGGAAACTTTGAATAAAAATGCTTAACAGGATCATATCATGTTAAGTCATTTTTTTCTAGTCGTGTTTGACTATTGGTGGTCCCATTTGGGGTTTTCTTGACACAAACACCGGAGAGGCTTGACATTTATTTCTCCAGCTCACTTTACAGATGAGGAAAGTGAGGCAAATTGGGTTAAGTGACTTGCCCAGGATCATATAGCTAGTGAGTATCTGAGGCCAGATTTAAACTCAAGAATTGAAATTCAGGAGAAGTAAAGATTATGGCAAATGAGCATTTACCTACTCTTGACCTATTTAGGTCACTAAATAGGGACAAACTACATGACAGTTTATGAAAGAATTTGTTGATGTGGGTGCTAAAATGCCATCTTTGAAAAAAAAGATAAAGAAATCACGATCTTTAAAGAAATCATGAATGACACTGAAGATGTAAGCTTATAAATAGGCAAATGTGGCTCTAATTTTCAAAGAGTGAAAAAAGTTAATTCTTCAAAACACAGGCTAATTAGCTTAATTCCCCTCCCCCCCCAAAAAATAATAAAATACATTATTTAAAAGGAGAGATCATAACATTTGGAAAGGAGTGCTATGATTACTAAAGGCCAACATGGCATCATTAAGAGCAAGGTATGCTGTTGCCAGAGCTATAAAATGGTCTCACCATTTTGGAAAACAGTTTCAAATTATAGTAGGAAATAAAGATCCCATATACACAAGCAAGCCAAATACAGAAACAAAGTTCTGCTACATATCAAAATATTTGAAGCAGAACTTTTTGTGGTAGCAAAAAACTGGAAAACAGAGAACCACTGATTGGGGAAATGCTAAATAAATTGTGATAGATTTACATAATGTAATATTCCTGTGTCAGAAGAAAGTATGAATATGAAGGATTTAGAGAAGAATAGGAAAGCATATGAACTGACACTGAGAAAGGTAAGCAGAAAAAAGAAAAGCATACACAACTACAGCAATGTAGACAGGAAGAATAATAGCAGAAACGAAAACAAAAACTCTGAAACTAAAGTGCTGTAATGGCAAAGCTTGGTCTTGAAAGTAACTGGAATATAGTTCCTTCCTCTGTTCTTCGCAGAGGTGTAGCAATGGGTGTGGAACACATGTGATCAGTGCTGGTTAATTTGACTGAACAGTCAAATGTTTACCTCCTAAGGACAAGAAGTGGAAAATGATGTGAGATGGGTCACAGGACTATTAAATGTATTTATTACTGTATGAATAAGAAAACAAAATCAAAAAAAGTTGTGACCAACAGATCATCAACCAAGAGGGTGGTTTCTTATACAGTAGTGTGCCCCAAATATCTACTCATGGCCCTGAATTGCCACAACTTCGAAGAAGGCATAGAAGGCATGCATATTAGATTTGAAGATGACACATAACTAGAATGGATAGTTAACACATGATACAATGTAATGGAAATGTAAAATGTTTTAACATTCTGGGATTATGAGATGAAAATAACAAGACGAAATATATCAGGATAGAGTTAAATCCCTGCATTGGGATTCAAATGAACAAAAACTAGATGGGTAAAATATAGCTATACAAGGAGACATATGAAAAAGACCTAGGGACTTTGTTGGAGTATAAATTTTAAATGAGTCAATGGTGTGATGTGGTAGTCAAAAAAGTGAGTGTGATCTTGGGTTGCATTAAAAGAAGCATATTGTCCTGAATGAAGTTAGCAATAGTTCTGTTAATTGCAGGGCTGGAATTTCGAGACCTGCCCTGTTCAGGACAGATCTCTGTTATAGTAGCCAGTCTGGGTACCAAACTTTAGTAAAGACATTGACAAACCAGAGGATGGTCAGAGTAGAAAGACAAAGAGGTTCAGGAGACTCAAAATCATGACATATTAGGAAAAAGTGAGGAAATTAGTGTTGAATTCTTTGGGGGAAAAAATTAAAGAGATACCCAAAAGCTGTCTTCAGTTATCTGAGGGACTGTCACATGGACAAGGGATTTCATTTGTTTTATTTTATCTCAAATGTAAGGAGTAGGAGCAATGAATAGAAATTTCAGAGCAAAAGATTTCATAATGACATTAGGAGGAAAAATGAATTTTTAATTTTGTAGGGCTAGGGACCTATGATTTCATTGGTTACAGGAAACTCTCAAAGAAGAATTTCCATCTACAAGTGATGAACTACTATCTTTTTCCTGTTTCTTGTATTCTCAGACATTTGCCTAAAACACTGAAGGGCTCACATAGGCTTGCTATGTGTAAGAGGCGGGCCTTGAATTCAAGTCTTTCTGATTCAGATTGCAATTCCCTAACCATGATACCCATTATTCTCTTAGAATCATTCAGAATTGGAATATGTTCCTGTTGGGTTTCATCAGGGGTGTGGAACTTGGGGCCTCAAGGCCACATGTGGCCCTCTGGGTCCTCAAGTTTGGACCTTTGACTGAATCATTCAAACCGCCAAACTTGAGGACCCAGAACATCAGGCCTTTTTATTTTGTGTGTTGAATGGAAGTCCAAGTATTGGACCTTCCAAGTATTGGACATTCCAAGTCCAATTGGAAACATGATGGGGCTGCTGAAGGGGAGGAAGATATAAAAAGGCAAGGATTTGTAGGTACACATAGTCTCAACAAGACAGTCTGGATTGACAACACCAAAGATAGACCAGAAATGTCAAGAAATACAAAAAAAAAAAAAAAAAAAAGATGAGGACAAGGTCCACAACAGTTTTTAAGACTGTAGAAAGAAGAGGGGTTCCACAATGGCCATATAAAAACCTGTTCCTAGGATATGGCATATAACTAACCAAACTTTCTCTGAGATTTCTAGGCCTAACTTTATGCCACATATCTAAGCAGCTTAGGTAGCTTTTGGGTCAGTGTCTTCTGGGATGGCTTGGTATAAATTATGTAATAGTATATTTTAGCAATTTTATCAATAAGTCTAACCTTGGACAAAAACTATAAGCAGTCACTATTTTCTGTGCTAAATGGTGAAAGGAGCTCTATGTCATGGATTTGGGGAAGATAGACTGGAATAACCAAATTATTTTGTCTGTGAAAAGAACTCTCAATGTGGAAATTCTCCCTAATGGTGCAGATTGGCTCTTCAATACTTTCTTGATCCCTTAAGACTTATGCACAGTTATACTGCTAGTTTGTGTTAGATTTAAGACATTTGAGCTAGGTCTTCCTGACTCAAAGGCCAGCTCCCTAGCCACTCTCCCCTACTATCTCTCATCATGGATTTAGAAATATCTAATTGTATAGTAACATAGGATGTAAATTCTATGCATCCCTTGTGCTTCTATATTTCGAGGCAGCAATTTGTTTTCTTTTAGTTGTAACCTTTTCAGCTAATATAAATCATTTTAAAATGCAATTAAAAATCCATGACTGCTTCTTTTCTGATTATTTTCTATAAGAATCTGGACAGTTTCCAATTTTTCAATCATATATTAAATTCTTTGCACCATTCTTGAAGTTTTTAGCTTAGATTACAGATTTTGCTATTCCTAATTTTTAATTTATGTTACCATCATCTCCTCTAAGTATTGCTTTATTTTTCAAACCTGTTGTTGCCCCCAGGTTGTTAACTATTCAAAATATTTAGAAGTTTAGATAAATACATTTTTTATGAAATCATTAAGTTCCTTTAAAATGAAAGATAACACTTATAAGCCAAGACCTTATCTAAACTGGAATCCGGATTCTGAGTTAAAAGGACATTCATCAAAGTAGATGGGTAAATAGTGGTAATGGATAGGCATGCCGCACTAAGTAGAAAGGTACCCCTAATGCTTAGTCAAATCTACTGCTAAGAGAGGTATTCTAGCAATCCAGCAAAATGTAGTTGCCTTCTAGTTTAAGAGAGTCTTTATATTTCTAAAATACAATCATTTTTCACTAAATCATTAAAGTATCTTAATAATAGAATTCTCATATCCAAAAGTGGAACCACTTAATTATAATATGTGCATCCCAAGTGAAACACAAGTGATTTATATTGATTAAAGGACTTCTTATGCATTCAATTTCCAAAGGTATAATTTAATGAAATTAATGATTTTATAATTATTAAACAGGCTTATGCAATATCTGGAAGATTCAATTTGCTCATGATGAGCTGTGAATCCAGATACCCAGGGACTCCCAATAAAACTAATAGCTTTACCCTTTTGAATATGTAGGCATACATTATGATTTCTATTCATGACCATCTGGGAATGGCCATATGGACCCTTCCTAGTTAATTGAACTACTTGGGAAATTTTTTTTTAAATGTAGTAACACCCTTTGAAGAAGTAGAGTTGATAGCAACATGTGTCAAATATCCTCAAACCAGCTAAAAATAATAGGTCAATTTAACAAAAATTTCCTAAATATGTGCTATGTTTAAGGCATTATACTAGTTAGTTGGGGTACATATATGATAAAAATTGGCACAGTCTTTGTCCTCAAAAGACTTCTAATTCGATAAAGGTTCATTGAACACTAAATTGAAACGCATAAGCTTTAAGATATTTATGGTAATGGCTTTGCAATGTACCTGAGAAAGGGACCAATGCTTGTGTTGTCATCTGCCTATCTCCTTGTGGGCAAGTTTTCATATGTAGGTTAAAATATATGTGGGAGATTTAGTCCCCACATGAAGGGGGCATGATTCTACTCTTCATCTGGAATAAAATATGAACCAAGCAACACAATCAATGACAGATGATACACACCCCTGTAACAGGGCGAGTTAGAGCTGACCCCTGCCCTCTTTGGACCTCTGCACCCAGGGCCTGCTGAGGTAAACTCAGGGCTCTGAGGTAAGGGTGGAACAAGATGGAGTCAGGAAGAAGGGTCTTGCCTTTGTTGCCAACGTGGCACTTTCGGGTCTTTGTCTGGACTTGCCTGACCGCAAGGGAATCTTGGGAGAGCACAGGAAAGAGAGAGGAGGAGAGTAGCAGGAACCAGGGCTGCCCTAGTGCCTACGTAACCAAAGCTATAAAAGTTTTGCGACTAATCTGAATAAACGGAGTTATTCACCATCTTGCCTTCTGCCTCAATCATTGTGTACCAAGACAGGTCCTTGCTGGTCAAGGACTACCATGGGTGAGACGACCCCAACACACCGCCACCTAAATACAGAACTTTAAAATGAAAGATAGGAATTTGGGGGCATATAAAGTCATCATCAGTTGATACATATGCCTGAATATCACCCTGCTGCTATATATATTAAATTTGTGAATCACATAGCACCCCATAATCATAATCACTCATCTCTGAGGCACTTGAGTAATGCTCCCTTTAAAAAAACTTCCATTTCAGTGATATACAATGGCATGAGAAAATACAGAACAAAAGGTCACATCAGGCGTGTAACATATTTTCTTCAGAGCATCAAAATCTAAGAGATTAAGATTGATGTCAGAAGTTAGTTGAAAAATTAGAAATTCATATCAGAAGATCCATATCAGATAAGAATGGTCAAGAGTCTGACAATGTAGTTCAATCTACATTTTCAACGCTTAGACCTTTTGTTGTATGTCTATGAGTTTCCCATAGCAACCTCTTCCATTACCATGGTCACAGAATGACTCTATAATGTCCTTCGTGCCCCATCCAAACATCATCAGAGGAAGTAACTCTGTCAAAAGACTTGTTCTACTACTTTATTCTGCTAATATCAAATTTCACAACTTTGAGCAAGACATGTGACCTCTCTGCACATACTTTCCTCCTATATCTAATTAAAATTTTGCAACAAAAGATCTCTAAGACCTATTCCATTTCCACGTATTTGGGAGCTTATTATCCAAAATGATTGCTGTGAGGTAGCCAAAGCAATCTATTTATCAATATGGGTAGAAAGACATAAAGAGAGATTTATTACTTTTTTGGATTCATATTTGGCATTTTTCCTCTTTTAATTTGCCTCTCAGTTAATACATGACCATCAAGATACAGAATAAAATTCAATTCCTGAAGGTAACTATACTAATTATTTATATTTCTCTAAACAATAACTTTTTATGATGTTATTCAGCACCTATTCAAATGAGAGGCAGCAACTGTGTACTGAATTGATCAATGAACTTGGAAACAAGCCAAATGGTCCTAATATGACAAAACATGGCTCCGAAAATGATATACTTTATTCAAAAGGAATAAGATAGGTAAAAGGGGTTGGAAATGGACTAGTACTGTATTTTAAGAATATATGTGATAAAATCCAGGAACCAGATACAAGAAGTATGATGGAGAGTATATTGGTGAAAATCAAATGAGGCAGAAAAAGAAGTGATATCATCATAGGAGTATTTTACAGACTACCTAGAGGGAAAGAAGAAATAGATGAGGACTTTCAAAAAGAGATCACAATCTGGACCAGAGAAATAATACAGTAGTGATGGAGAATTTCAATTATCCAATTTCTGCTGGTTCCCTCTCAGACAAAAGCATAATAATTTCTTGATTTGTCTGAATGATAATTTCATTGTGCAAAAAGTAGAAGAACCAAAAATGGAAAATTTATATTCTGAGTATGATTTTCACCAATAAAGGAAAACTGGTTGCTAGAGTGGTTATTGGGGACCTTGGAGAAAAAGTGACTACTGCAACTTAGAATTTCCAACAGAAATATAGAGGAAATCTAGGTGTACTCTCACACAAACAATCAATTTTGGAGGAAAAGCATTCAAAGGGTTCAAATAAAAGACAGGTAGAGTGTTGATGTTGTTCAGTCAAGGGGAAGGGGAAGGGGGAAGGGGAAAGGAGGGAAGGAGAAGAGGGAAGGAGAAGAGAAAGGGGGAAGGGGA
>JAQQSZ010009362.1:0-12793 GCA_028646595.1 Phalanger gymnotis
AACACAGGAGGGAAGAGAGGAGAGAATTTGGAACTCAAAGTTTTAAAAACAGATGTTCAAAAACAAAAAAAAAAAGTTTTTGCATGCAACAAGGAAATAAGATACACAGGCAATGGGGCATAGAAATTTATCTTGCCCTACAAGAAAGGAAGGGAAAAGGGGATGGGAGGGGAGTGGGGTGACAGAAGGGAAGGCTGACTGGGGAATGGGGAAACCAGAATATACTCCATCTTGAAGTGGGCAGGAGGGTAGAAATGGGGAGAAAATTCGTAATTCAAACTCTTGTGAAAATCAGTGCTGAAAACTAAATATATTAAATACATTAAATAAATAAATTTAAAAAAAAGAAAGTTAACAATGAAGGGAAAATAACCCCTATAATCTTTGGAAAAGGAGAATGCGAGAGGTGGCAAAAGGAAGGATGGAAATGGGGAAAGAAAAGGAGAATTCTTAATTTATTGGTGGGAAAGAGTCCCTCTGAAGAATGCTCTTATGGTGGGAGAAAGATTCTATAATGAGAATTGAAGACCTTACAATGGGTCTAATCTACAGTAGCAAGACTACTATGTCTGAGAAAGTTCTGCCTCCATGGACATCTCTCTCAGGAGAAGGGGAATCGGAGTTCCTAGGAGCAAGTGATACCCAGAAGAATGGAAGAATATGGACCCAGAGAGGACATTTCATGACAAATGGGAGGAAAATGATTATGGGGAGGACAAAAGGTAGTAATGAACTTCATAATCAAGACATTGGAAAATGCATACCATGTGCAGCACTTCTATCTCCTGAAGGAATTGGCATTTCTAAGATTGAGGTATGACAGAAAAAAAGAGGAAGTAGGCTCCAAGATCTAAAAGACAATAACACTGACACCATTTAGAAGAGGAAATTCAAAATAGGGGCCTTAGAAGTTTTGATTCCATGAGAAAGACAGAAACTAAAGAAGGAATAAAAAAGCATAAGGGCCATGAATTAAGTAATAAAATTCTATGAAATACAGAAAGGGAAGAGAAATAAGGAAGACAATGAGGGAAAGAAATCCTTTTTAGAAAAAGACACAGAAAATGAAATTTAAAACTATCAAACAAAATCAATTGAAGGGGAGAGGAAGGGAGATTTTACCTTAATAATAATAATGATAGCTAATATTTATTTAGCTCTTTCTATGTGCCACTTACACTGTGCCAAGCATTTTATAATTACTATTTCATTTGATCCTTACAACATCCCTGGGAGGTAGGTGTTATCATTATCCCCATTTTACAGTTGAGGAAACTGAGGCAAACAGAGGTTTAGTAACTCGCCCAGGGTCACACAGCTAATAAGCATCTGAGACCACACTTGAACTCAAGTCTTCCTGACTCCAGGCCCAGCTTTCTATTCACTGTGCCACTTTGCTAAAGTGAGGAGAAAAAAGAGGGGAAAAATCAAGTAACTAGATAAAAGGAATTAACAAATAAATTTAGCAAAACTCTAAAACTAGGGCAAGCGATGACAAAAGGTGGAGAGGAGAAGAAAACCAGTGGAAACAGAGTTGCCTTAAAGTAGATTAAACAAAAATAACTTAAGGGACAAAGAACTAACTTTAAAGAGGGAGAGGGCAAAAAAATCTTAATTTGAAAAAAATACACTATTAAGAGACAAATGCAGGAAAATGTAAGCCTAACTCTCATAACTTTGAATATGAATGGATTAAACAGTCCAATAAAATGAAAAAGAATGACAGATTGAACAAGAAAATAAAACCCCTACAATCCATTGTTTACAAGAAACACACCTAAAAATAAATATACACAGAATGAAAATGAGAGGCTAGAAAAAAAATTTACCATACGTAAGATGAATCCTAAAAAGCAGAAGTTGCAATCATGCTATAAAACAAAGTAAAACCAAAAATTCACAGTATAAAAAGAGATAAACAAGGAAACTACATTATGCTAAAAGAATCCTTAAACCTCTATCAATATTAAACTTACAGAGGGAGCGAAGGTGGGAGAGCACAGGCTGGGACCCAGAATTCTTCTCCAAACAACTTTTTTTTTAAATGCCTCATATCAAATTTTGGAGCAGTAGAGCCAACAAAAAAGGTCAGAGAGAGAACTGATGAACTCTGAATGCAAATTGAAGTATAATTTTCTCACTGTTTTTGCAATATGGAAATATGTTTTATATGATTTCACATGTGTAACTGATATCATATCGTTTGCCTTCTCATTGGGTGGGGGAGGGGTGGAAGGGAGACAGAGAATCTGGAACTCAAATTTTCTGTTGTTGTTTTTAGAGGGGAGAAGGCAGGGCAATTGGGGTTAAGTGATCTGCCCAAGGTCACACAGCTAGTAAGTGTGCCAAGCGTCTGACACTGGATTTGAACTCAGGTCCTTCTGTCTCCAGGGCCAGTGCTCTACTCACTGTATCACCTAGCTGCCCTGAAACTCAAAATTTTAAAAGAGAATATTATAAATAAATAGATTTTTGAAAAAGAAAAAATATTAAACTTACATATTCCAAATGCTTTAGCATCTGAATTCATAAAGAGATCACTGGTAATTTTGGAAATAGCAGTTTAGGTTAAGTGATTAGGTCAAAAGCCAGATTAAAAAGAGTTGAGGAGAGGTGACAGGAAAAGAAGGAAAGGCAGTAAGTGTAAGCAACTTTTTGAAGGAGTTTGAGAAGGGGAAGACAGATATAAGATGATAGCTTGAGGGCATGGTAGGGTCTAGTGAAGGTTTTTTAAGGATGGGGAGAATCAGCATGTTTGAAAGCAGTAGGGAGAGGTTGAAGATTCAAGAGAGAGAGAGGATGATTGAAAATACTATCTGCTGGAGAAGTTGGGAGAATCAAGGGCACACATAGTGGGGTTGGCCTTCACAAAGAAAAAGGCACATCATTATCAGAGACTGACGGAAAGGAGGAGAGTGGGAAATGATGTGCTAGTTCAGTTCCTACCACCACAATAAATCAAATTCGCAATAAAGTGAGTCACACGAATTTTGTTTCCCAGTGCATGTAAAACTTATATTTACACTATACTGTAGTATATTAAGTGTACAATAGTGTTATGTCTAAAAGATGCATATACCTTAATTTAAAAATATTTTATTGGTAAAAAATGTTAACCATCATCCGAGCCTTTTTAGCAAGTTGTATTCTTTTTGTTGGCGGAGGGTCTTGCCTCGATGCTGATGGCTGCTGAAGGTTGGGTGACCATGGCAGTTTCTTAAAATAAGATGATAATGAAATTTGGGGCATTGATTTACTCTTTCTTTTACTTGAACACTTAGAGGCCATTTTAGGGTTATTTATTGGCCTAATTTCAATATTGTTTGGTCTCGGGGAATAGGGAGGCCCAGTGAGAGGGAAAGGTGGGTCAGTGGAATGATCAGAACACACACAACATTTATGGATTCAGTTTGCTGGCTCATATGGGGGTGGTCTGGGGCACCCCAAAACAACTGCAATAGCAGCACCCAAGATCACTGATCACAGATCACCCTAACAGATATAATCATAAAGAAAAAGTTTGGAATATTGTGAGAATTACCAAAATGTGAAAAATAACACCAAGAGACTGGTTCAACACAGGGTGGCCACAAACCTTCAATTTGTTTTAAAAAAAAATAGTAATGCCTACAAAGTGCCATAAAACAAAGCAGCATAAAACGAGGTATGCCCGTAAAGGAGTTTTGAGATAAAGAAAGTGGGAGAAGGACTTCATGCCAAATAGCCTCAATTTTTTCAGTAGAGTAAAAGGCAAGTTACTCAGCTAAGAAGGGGTCCAAAATGGAAAAGGAGGGAAAAGAAGGGTTGAATCACTTCTGCAGAAAGTGAGATAGAGAATCAAGCTGTTGTCATTGAGTTGTGTCCAACATTTGGGGTTTTCTTAGCAAAGATACTGGACTGGTTTGACATTTCCTTGTCCAGCTCATTTTACAGACGAGGAAACTGAGGCAAACAAGGCAAAGTGATTTGCCCAGTGTCGCACAGCTAATATGTCTGAGGCCAGATTTGAACCCAGGTTTTCCTGACTCCAAGCCCAGAGCTCTATCCACTGCGCCACCTAACTGCCCTAGAGAATAAAATAGGGAAGAACAGAAAGACTATCTTACTGCATTGAGGATCCTTTTGAGGTTGGATAATACAAGTTTGTAATGTCCCCAGTCAGCACAATTGTGGAATTTCCTTCCCCTAATGGCCTGGCATAGAGGAGGTATTCAAGCAGTGACTGCTCAGTTACTGCCTTTCCCTGTAAAAGATTAATTTTTAATTTGGGGAAATGTCTTTAAATGAGCAAGCTCCAGCCCAAATAGTTTATGTGTTGGATCTGAGCCAAGGAAATGTATTTGGGTTTATGTAAGGTGCTCACCTACTCAGGCTTTGCCCTCCTCCCCATCATTCCAAGGCAGATGCTTATTTTCTCTGCTATTTTGGGGCAGGAAGGATATGTGTTTTCCCAAATCTTTGAGGAAGGGTCCCCACTCCAGATGTTTGCCTCACCTCCCTCTGCCAGGAAATGTGCTTACAAGACACTGGTGCCCATCCTCCACTGGCCCCTTTAAAGAGCAGAAGAGAGGTCTATAGCTCCCCCCTGATCTGCTGATACCACTTATATTCAACTGTAAGGCCAGAGATGCTCTTTGGAGTGTTGGTAGCTATGGAAATCTCTGTGTTTCCCTAGCAACACCTCAGGTTCAGCATTGTTGCTAGGGAACTCAAGAATCTGCTCGGACAGCTCAACATAGCAGCTATGGTTCTATGCTCTATAGCCACGGTATGCAGACAGGAACATTGGGTTAGGAGTTAGGGTCTCCATTTGGATGAAATAAGTCCAGAATTGAAATCCCAGATAATTTCCACATTAGAAACAGTGTGATATGGGAGAAGTAACCCTGGCCTGGGAACTCAGGAGGTCTGGGTTTGTCTTATCTCTGCCACTAACTTGTTATTGTAATCTGGGCAAAGCAACGTCCCTTCCCTGATCCTCAATATCTTCATCTGTACAGTGAGTAGGGTGCATTCAGTGGTCTCCAAAGGTCCATTCCAAATCCCAAATGCTGCATGCGCAGTCTATAGTCAGTCGGGGTTCGTAGGAAATGTGGAAGGATGCAGCTGCACCAATGCAGCTTTCTCCTTTCCCACTTTCTATAAGAGGGATTGTATTGTTCCTCACCTCCACAGCTTTTAGCTGTGCAGCAATTTCTCTAAAAATTGCTGTCGCCTTAGGACCCTGACCCCCACTTCAGTTTGTAAGCCCCATCCTAAGGCCCTCTCTCTGGAGCCAATACTCCTGCTGATACGCCAGGAAGTCACTGGCATAAGGATTTTGGCCCACTCTACCATTCGCTATATCCATTTGGGAGGAAGGAGGGGTCAGCTGTACTGTTGCAGGGCTCTGCTGGAGGAAATCTGGCTGTATGTAGCCAAATCAATTAGAAGACGAGAGGTGAGCCCAGCTTGATTCAATCTGAAATTCGATTGGCACATATAACTCCCTTAATCCTCCACACATTGACTGTCGGGCTGAAGGGGAAAAAACCTGGGATGTTATTTGTTATCCCCAAACGTAGCCAGTGGGCTGACATTTGAACTGCTAAGCCACATGCTAATATTCTCCCTGCCCTAGGGTCTTTCATGATCTCAAATCACACACTGCCTATTAGCTGTGACCTGAGGGGTCCTGGCCCTCCAAACAGAAGACGCAATGCTTCTGGAAATTGTTTATCCTCAGAGGCTCAAGGGTTTCTTAGTCTTGGGAACATAGATTTTTCTCCTTTGCTTTTCTTCTTTAAAATTGCGAACTTAGCCAACACCAAATAAAATGGGCATTTCCATATATAAAGTAGAACAGAAAACGAAGATGGTATGTGAAACCATAAATCTCCATTAATACACCTTGCTTTTCATGCTCTTTTTCACTTTCTTTCATTTTTTTCTTTTATTCGAGTTTTCTTGTCCAAAATGACTAATATGGAAAGGTTTTACATGATTGTACATGTATAACCTATACGTGATTGCTTACCATCTCAGGGAGGGGGGTGGGATAGAATTTGGAACTCAAAACTTAAAAAAACCAAATGTTAAAAATGTGTTTTAACATGTTATTTGGGGGAAAAATAAAATATATAAAAATAATTTTAAAATACACTTTGCTTTTCCTTTTAAGTATATACAACCATGTCCCAATTAGTACCATCCAGGAATCCCTGGAAGTGGTCACCTCATTAATTTAAATTTGTACTATTAGAAGTTATAATCATAGAAAAGATGGTCATTGGTTCCAGCTCATGGAATTCAAACAATGGGACTACTTCAGAGGATTCTTTATTCACGCTAATCAGTAACTTGCTGTAATAAATTCAATATGTAACTTTCAACATCATCCTCCTTGTTTGTTTCTTTCTGGCTATCTTTCTGTTCTCTTCTGGGCATTTCAAAAACTACTTCAATGACCTACTTTTCTCCTTTTGGGGGCAATCCCGTTGCTCTTCCCCTTCTGGCCCCTTTGTTTTGCCTAGGTGCCCTTGGCCAAGGGAGGACTTCAGCATCAGCAGCCACCTCTGCATGCTGCTGAGAAGCAGACACAACCTTTCCACCCGGGAAGAATATCATAGAGATGGGCTTGCCCAGAGAATGGAAAGAGACTGGCTTTGGAGTACAAGGCCTCAAGTTCACATCCTACTTCTG
Source organism: Phalanger gymnotis (assembly GCA_028646595.1). Lineage (NCBI taxonomy): Eukaryota > Metazoa > Chordata > Mammalia > Diprotodontia > Phalangeridae > Phalanger > Phalanger gymnotis. The sequence goes on from JAQQSZ010009362.1 coordinate 6,682, forward strand.
ACACTGCCTGTGTTCCTTGCCCTCTCAAATCTAGCCTCTGATGTTTATTGCCCATGTGACCTTAGTCAGATACCTTTTCCTCTCTGGGCCTCAGTTTCCTCCTCTATAAAAAATGAGGAGGGGCTGGACTCAGTGGCCTCCGAGCTCCCTTCCAGCCCTTAATCTATGATCCTATGTGTGACCTTGAGCAAGTCACTCGCTCTCCTTAGACTTCAGTTTCCTTCTGCATCATTCTAGATGGCCTCTGAGTAGGTCTTCGTTTTGATCCTTTTCAGCTCTAAATCTCTGATCCTGTGAGCCATGGTTAGAGGTACAGTCTGGTTCCTCAATCCCATTTGATAGGATTTCATAACAATAAGGCCATGAGTAGTAGGACTTCCCTTCTTCCTTAGCCAATAAGATGAAATGGACAGAACACAGGACTTCTGGGCATAAGAGATCTGGCTTTGAAGCTAATGTATGATACTCTCTGGCCCTGTGGCCACACAGAAGTAATTTCATCTCTCAGAGAGCCTTGGTAGCCTCAGTTTTCTCACCTGTGTGTCATGAGTAATGAACCCATTGGGTGATAGGAAGGCTCAAGCTGTAGGGCTGAAATGGTAGCCATGACCATGGCCCTCAGAGCAAGAGAAACTTTTCCTCTCAGTTCTCTTGGTAACCAAGGAAAGAAACAATAGGGTGAAGTGAATAGAATGGTAGACTTGGAACCAGGAACACTTGTGTTCCAATACTACCTCTGATACTGTCACTTTGATCCTGGACAGGTTATGTCCCCTACCTGGGCTTCAATTTCCTCATCTATAAAATGATGCATGATGAAACGAAGACCTTACTGACCAGTTTCTCCAGGTCTTATCCTGGATTCCATGATATGCTGCATATCCATAGCATTTGTGTGTAGCCCACCACCCAGCTACTCCCTGATAGTTAGGCCTTTCTTATCTTAGGGGCCTACAGCTTCCATCAACTCCAGCAGTTTCCTCCTCCCCAATGTGCTTGCCTTCTCTGCCTCTACCTACCTGCCTTGCCAGAATCCCAGGTTCTGGAGTAGCCCCCTTTTCTTTTTTCCTCTCAGACTCTACCCCAGTGCCTCCTCAGTTTCTCCATTCCATGATCCTACCCAGGAGCCTCTCTTCTCCATGAGAGCAAAAGGGGCTTGTCCCTCTCTACTTCAAACTCTCAGATCCCTCAATATTGGGAGGCAGCATTCACCCCCATCAGAACCCCCCAGCTATGCTGGTGGGAAAGCTTGGTTTTCCATTTTTTTTTACTTTGGAGTATCATCAAGTGGTGCCCTGAGTTGTTACTAACAAGGGAGAGAGTTGAGTCAAAGCTCCATACAAGAGAGTTCTCACTAACCCAGACAGACCCTCTCACACAGTGGAATGGATCTGGCAGGGAAATCTTCTAAAATTGTTTTGTTTTGTTTTGTTTTGAAAATAACCCTTCTACTAATGTTACCAGATGACAGAAGGCCAGTTTTAAAGAAGCCTGATGCATCACAGACTAGCTCTTTTGACTGGCTTCCAACAAAGAAAGCTCACACTGAGGAGTGTGATTCTCTCCTCTCTGCCTTTTATCTCTTCCAGGCCCTGTCTTTTCATTCCAAAGTCATTGAGTAGAACATAAAAAGGACGACTAAAGCTGCCTCTTCCCAGGAAAGAAGAAGGGGAGAAAGTTGGGGACTGTGCAGCTGGAGGAGAACACTGACTGGCAGCCATAACCCTGTCGGTGACTGGAAATACAAACAGGACAAGCTAAGACAACCTTGCCCTCCAGACTTCTTCCTTAACTCTCTCAAGGGGGCCTCTGGGTATTGCAGTGACCTTTTCCAAACCAAAAATCATGACACAGGCCTTGACAAAGAATTTCCTATCACCTCCTCCACCATCTGTGAATGGTACAATATTTGACTATAGAGAACTAGAGCTGGGAAGGACCTCAGAAACCATGTAGTCCAACTACAGGTGAAAAAACGGAGGCCAAAGAAGGTTAAATGACCATGTTCCCCCATAGAAGCACAGACATAGAGTTGGAAGGGACCTCAAAGACCATCCAACTCCTTCATTTTACAGAGGAGGAAACTGAGACTGAGAGATCAAGTGACTTGTCTGAGGTTCCAAACAGGATCATAGAGCTAGAGTTGGAATATCTAGTCTAACTCCCTCATTTTCCAGAGAAAGAAACTGAGGCCCAGAGAAGCTGAAGGAACAGGGAGTCAGGGGGTAAGGAAATAGAAAACAGGGAGGGTAGGCTGGAGAAAAGGGTGCCAGGGTGCAGGCCAGGCTCCCTGGCAACTTAGATTATAACAGGAAGTTGAGCCATGAGGAAGAGGAGGAAGAGTCATGTACCTGTGTCCTTTGGCTGCAGGGGCAGCATTTGGAAGGTAGAACTTGGTGCCAGTGTGGAGTCTGAAGACCTGCATTTGAAGCCCGGCTCTCCCACATTGTGACCTTGGGCATGCTGCCTAATCTCCCAGAGCCTCTGAATCCTCCTGTGCAAAAGAAGACACTGGAATGAGACTTATCTCTAGGGTCAGCTCGAAATTCTACCATTCTTTGGCAGACATAGGCGACAAAGTAAAATACTCCTTCCCCACTCTCAGCCAGCCAGCCCCCACCCCACTTTAGTGAACAGTGAGCCTCCTGCTCCCCCACAAAGAAGGCGCTGCAAGACTAGACAAAACTCTTGGGCACCCCGTGGGGATTAGGACAGAGACCATCACCAGGCTTTGGCAAGAAGTACACTTTATCAAGTGTAGCAAGGAACCAGTCCAGGAGGGCCGGGAGAAGGTCATTAGCAAAGTGCTAGTATGGGAGCGCTTTCCAGAGGCTTTGAAGCATTCCTAGATACTCAAAGGGACCATACTAGGCATGGTCACATCCCTTGGAGTCCCACCAGATGATGCACCAGACAGGCCCAATTTGATGAACAGCCAATGAGTCCCCTGCCGTTGCTGAAACAGTTTTAGAATCAGCTTCCCTATGACATGGTTAGTGCCCGAGAGTCAGGGCACCCTCCCCAGACATCTTAGTGCATTTTCTGCTTGGATGGCTTCCTCTGTGGCTCATTTTGGCTTCATTTAAATCCTTCCACAAAACACTTGCAAAAGCATTTTGTTAACAAATGTCCTCATCTCTAAGTATGTGACCAAACACTCCAGCCACTGGTAGTAGTGGAATTCTGCCGTTTGTGCAGAGAAAAGAATGGAAGCCTTTGGTCTCGTGCCCAGGAGTCTTCCACGAATGATAAAATCCCGGAGCCTTTTTCAGTAATACATTCTGGCCTGTTAGTTATTTATGGCCCTGCCTCGTCTCACCTACCAGACTCAGTGGCTTGAATGGAAGTTCCTGTCTTATTCAGTTCCTTGCATGTTTGAGAACTGTCATGATGGATGAGTGAGCCAGATGTTCCTCTTGGAGTAACCGGCATGCCATATTCTCCTTACTGAGATGGTGGCACCCTGTTAAACTGCACACCCAAGACTCTGACAGTTCCATCTGAGTTCTTATCAGGCTTGGCAAATACTTCACTCTTAGCAACTTGTTCAGTTGGCAAATCCAAGAATTTCCTACCATTGGTCCCAGTTCCTGGGTCATCACTTGACCCTGGCTCCAGCACAATAGGTACCAACATTCTGGAAGCGAAGTTCAGAATCTGTTCACTTTTACCTTTCCCACTGGCTGGTTTGGTCTAGCAGAATAATGTGTGAACGGTTGTGTGTATATGTTTGTGTGTATGTGCCTGTGTAACAATATGTGTGTATCTGTGTGTGTGTGTGTGTGTGTGTGTGTCCATCTCCTGGTTGTTTTAGCCTTTACTGTACCTTCACTTGTGCCACGTGCCATTTTCACTTACACTGATCTATGCTTTTTTATAAATAGCATTTTATTTTTCCCAGTTATGCGTAAAGATAGTTTTCAACATTCATTTTTATAAGATTTTGAGTTTCAGATTTTTTCTCCCTCCCTTCCATCTCCCCTCCCAAAGACGGCAAGCAATCTTACATAGGTTATACATGTACAATCATGGAAACATTTCTACATCAGCCATGTTGTAAAAGAAGAAATAGAATGAAAGGGGAAAACCACGAAAAAGTGAAAAGACTGTGTTTCGATCTGCATTCAGACTCCATAGTTCTTTGTCTGGATGTAGATGGCATTTTCCATCTTTTGGAATTGTCTCAGATCATTGTATTGCTAGGTCAAGCATAGTCGATCATGGCACAATATTGCTGTTACTATGCATTGTGTTCTGGTTCTGCTCACTTCACTCAGTTCATGTAAGTCTTTTCAGGTTTTTCTGAAATCTGCCTGCTCATCATTTCTTTTAACACAATAGTATTCCATTACGTTCATATACTACAACTTGTTCAGGCTTTCCCCAGTTGATGGGACATCCCCTCAATTTCCAATTCTTTGCCACAACAAGAGCTGCTAGAAATATTTTTATACATTTATGTCCTTTGCATTTTCTTTGATCTCTTTGGCATAGACATAGCAGTGGTATTATGCCCAATTTGATTGCCTAGAATGGCTGGATCACTTCAAAACTCCACAAACAATGTTAGTGGCCCAATTTTCCCACATCTCCAACATTTATCATTTTCCTTTTCTGTCGTATTAGCCAATCTGATAGGTGTGGGGTGGTACCTCAGAGTTGTTTTAATTTGCGTTTCTCTAATCGATAGTGATTTAGAGCATTTTTTCAGATGACCATAGATGGCTTTAATTCCTTCATCTGAAAACTGCCTGTTTTTATCCTTTGGCCATTTATCTGATCTGTTCTTACAAAGAATCCAAATAAAAATCTTTTTTGCTATATTCCCAGTGAACTCAATGTCCTTGAGCAAGTCTGCTAATTTGGGGGGGGGGGGGCGGTTCTGGTGTGGGACAGTATAGTGGTGACCCAGATTTGCAATTTGCCTGCTGACTTACTGGGGTCGTCTGTCAGTCAGGACTTGACCACCAATCTGTACCCACCATGCTATGCTCCTCCCTTTTAAAAGTGGCTGCTGGGTAAGGAGAGCCATGTTAGTTCCTTTATATCTTTCCTCCCTGTCTCCTGCTTGTCCACGTTTGGTCTTTGTTCATTACAAAGGTTAGTTCTGCTTCACCATTTTTCTTCCTCTCCTAAAAAACTATTGTAAGAGCTAGTTCTCGCTGGTGTAAAAGTGGAAAACATAGGTGAAGTAGAAGCAAGTTACCAATATAATCTTATTTTTAAAAAATTCTGCCCAAGGTTCTAATGGTCGATTGGTGGCTTTATGGCAGCAACTTTTGCCTGAGGCTCCCGCAAGAGATGGCCACCCACAGCCAAGGACTGTATAGGAAGATTCCTGAAGTAGGTACTAAGTGGAATCAGAGGAACTCTTAACGTTCCTTCAATGCCAAGATTCAATATGGTGTGCATTCCATTCAGTTACAGTGTAATGTCTACTACATGCAAGGCCCTTTGCTGGGGCTACAGAGACTGGAGGGACCAGCACAGTCCATGCTGCTCACTTTTTCACGGGACAGCCTAAACCCAGAGGTAAACTTTCTACTCTAATGGGGACTGAGTGCCTTAAAATCAGCTAGGATTCCTCTAGGATTCCCCTTCTCTTGTTTTAAGGGAATGCCCCATCCCAGAATGTGGTCCCCTTGTCCTACAAAAGAAGTCACTTGCCCCAGGAAAGTAGTAAGGCCCACCCTAGGTAATATTTTGTCCTGTTCTGTAAAGCCGCCTTCAACATAATTGGTCAAATATAAATCCCAAGTCCAAGTAACGCATACTCAAAGACCAGAACTTTTAAAACAAGAAAGACTTTATTCACAACAGAGAAAATAAATAGCATCAACACAGAACAGACCACTGGGAGTTACAAAGTAGTGTGTCAAACTACCCATGTGGGACACTCGGTGGTCAGTGTCCATACATCAGAGGAGAAAGTCATGGACTAATAAGAACCAAAGGTTCTTAGAGCTAACCAGTAAAGAGGAATCTGTGACAAAATCAGTAGAAAATGGCCACGGTTACATTAGATTTCTAATGAAGACAACAATAGCCAGTTCCCTTCCTTCCAAGCAGGGAAAAGGGAAAACGGCTTTGCTAAATACTTGAAACACGACCC
>JAQQSZ010009363.1:0-12793 GCA_028646595.1 Phalanger gymnotis
ATCTCTTTCAGGGGGTGATCGGTGAATTCTTTCAATGACTATTTTGCCCTCTGGTTCTAGGACCTCTGGGCAGTTGTCTTTGATAATTTCTTCGAAGATACTGTCAAGGCTCTTTTTTTCATCATGGATTTCTGGTAGATCAATAACTCTTAAATTGTCTCTCCTGGATTTATTTTCCGGGTCAGTTGTTTTCCCAATCAGATATTTCACATTTTTTTTCTATTTTTTCATTCTTTACATTTTGTCTTACTACTTCTTGATATCTCATAGAGTCATTAGCTTCCACTTGCTCAACTCTAATTTCTTTGTCATGAACTCCTATGGTAAAACTTACAGACCTCTTCTTAGAATAAAGATTTTAAAAGTATAAAATAAAATGCATAGAATTACAAAGAAAACCAATTATGCTGAAATATAGTTATCAAAATACATTAAAAATTAAGCTCAATGTCATGGACCTAAAGTTAAGAAACCTTGCTCTATTAGGACATATTGCAGCCCCCCTCTACTCTTGAAAGCATATTTTAAAGAATTAATACAGCTTTTGAGTCAGAAAATCAGTTCTGGGTCCCAACTCCAAATCTACTACTTTTTTGCCATGGGAATATGGGCAAGTCACTTAATCTCTCTATGCCTCAATTTCCTCATCTATTAGTGTGAATGATAATTATTATATTACTTCCATCATAGGGTTGTCCTGTGGAAAGCTCTTTGTAAATATCAAATAATTATATCCATGTGGATTATTATTAGCTGTAGTTTCTTTTAACTTTCTCATTATAAAAGGTGGCTTTAAATATCATTTTGGGGAATACCTATTACTTTTATTACAATGATACGAAGTAGCACAAAGGGTTTGGCAATCCTTTCAACACAATGTGGAATGCTAAGGAACCCAAATATATGAAGTGACTTCAGAAGCCTCAGAATTACCATTCAGATGTTCTAGTTAGGAAAAAGTTCTATGACATATCCATTATGGGATGGCATTACTTTTAGGAGATTCATGACTTGAAGACTTTTCTTAGATCATGGATTGCCTTCTCAAGTTTGAAGGAATGTTGGGGCACACCAGTCCCAAGTCACTCCCTTCCCTAAACATTGCTTCCTACAAATCTGGGTCTTTTTGGAACCGTATTCATAGTAACCTTTAATTAGCCCTGTCTTCTCTAGATTTACTCTGAATTTCCAAGGCTTGGCTTAATCCAGAGACTTTTTTGATAGTGTTTTTGATGGCATGTTGCCTGTATTGGTTTTAGATATTCTCAAAGCCAACCTAGAGTTTGGGACTATGGGCCAAGAGAGATCATCAGCTTAATGATAGCTGCTCTACATTCAGCCTTCTCATGACCACCTAACCGAAGTCCAGTTGGCCAGACACCAGGAACTTCTGCCAGCCTCAAAGGAGTTCTTGACACAACTCTCTGGCTCACAGAATACTATGATAAGGACATCTTAGGCTAGGCTTAGTAACTATGGACTTTTTTTTTCTCTCAAAGAAAACATCAAAATTTTAGGGCCTAAAAAGTCTATTAAATACTGCTTGAATTTAGCATCATGACTAAAATTTGTAAGGTTGACTAGCCAGAGGCAAGTACCTATGTGATGTGATTCTTCAAAGTGGTAAGCAAGGTCCTAGGCCCCAAATTACTACTTATTCCTATTATCTTATTTATTATTCCACCACTGTCTGTTGGACAGTTACAGATTTTGCTTTTACAAAGGCCTGTTTTAAAATAAAAAAAAATTTGTTTGGAATATAATATCTTAAATTATGTGAGCTATTACCTTGATTCTTTTTACTTGAGTCGTGAGGTTGTGGTAAGAATAGTATATTGTAAGAACAATAAACATTTAAAATTTTAAATACTCCAGGATAGGCCATTTTTTTTCATCATGGGCATTCCCTACTGACAGATCACAAACCCTCTGTCATTTAGTAGATGGGATTTCAAAGTTGCTATGGTCAAAAAGTTCATAACTTTGAAATCACCCTGATAATGAATGAGTTATAAACTTACCATATTTGCTGCTAAGATGACAAATATAGAGCCCTTCCCTTGGCCAAGAAATCTTTAAGAACTACATAAGGACAAGTTATTATTAATCAAATCCTAGTAATGTTGAGCTATGAATGAGCTAAGAGTGAAAATAGCAAAAAGGGTAGGTAACACAAAGATAGAGAAAAGGTCTTGGGAGGCAGAGGAGTCTGTTTAGCAGGGATGGAGGGAAGGTAAATTGAAATGGCATTGGAGATTTAGAGTTGGTAAGCCACTTAGTGGCCATCGAGTCCACACCTCTTTTTTTTTTTTCTGTTCCATTGTTTTTCAGCTGTGTCCAACTCTTCATGACCAAATTTGAGGGTTTTGTGGCAAAAATACTAGAGTGATCTGCCATTTCCTTCTCCAAATCATTTTACAGATGAGAAAATTAAGGCAAGCAGAGTTAAATGACTTACCCAGGGTCAACTTGTTTGTCTGAAGCCAGATTTGAATGCAGGAAAATGAGTCTTCCTGACTCCAGGCCCTACACTCACTCCACTGATCCACCTAGCTGCCCTATAAAAGACACCTTTGGCTTTACAGATGAGGAAACTAAGGGTCAAGTAAGTTGAAGGATATGCCCAAAATAACACTGCTTTTGAGTGTCTGAGGCTGGATTTGAACCCAAGTAAGTCTTCCTGACTCCTTGTCTGCCACACCATGATGACCTTTCATGTTACCTACACAAGATCACACAAGAAATGAACAAAGTTAATTTAAAAAAGAACTATGTGGCATATATTTTAGAGGTAGAAGAGTTTGTTCTTTTTTAGACTCAACACTTAGGGAAAGTTCCATAAAGTAGACAGGATTGCAAAGTATAAGAATAGGGCAAGGAAAGCCGGGAATTGGGGAGCCAGAGAGGAAATGATATGAGGAAGAGGAGAGATGAGAAGACACTAGATCATGCTCAGAGAATTGCATATAATGTAGTTTTACTGGAATATAGTTACATGAAGGGGAGTATTTTGTTGTGAGGAGGGAAATTTTACAATTGCTCTCCAAAGAGTTGATTATTTTGTACACATGATTGTTTCCCCAACACTTCTCTTTTATTCTTTGTTCAGCAGTTAGAGTAGAAAGGGTAATGTTAAAGTCTTTTACTTAAGACTGTTACCTGGTGTGCATCCCAGACTCATAGTAGATGCTTAATGGACTGGCTGAATCGACTATTCAAGAAAACCTCCTTAATTTGAAGTCTCCTAATGAAAAGTGGGCTGTCTCCTTTTGAACCAAACTCAGCAGATTGACCTTTCTAAATTCAGACCTTGCCACTTCTGTAACTTGGCTCCATTGAGGCACAACGCACACTGCTGAAGATTGCAAGTAGTGTGTGGATTCACAGACAGTAGGAAAAGAAGTACATTGCTTCATGAAGAGGTAAATACAGCACGTTTCAAGAGAAGTTCATCTTGTTCTTCTGTCACCCTTCTTAGACCAAAAGCACACAGTATCACAAGCAAGATGACAGGATGGGGTGTCTGAGGCCAATAAGCATCGTCTATTCAATGTTCATTTACGAAAATTCACTGAGGTGTTTGAGGAGTTCCCTGCCACCATATGTTCAATTCTCCCTTCCTCCCCTTCCCCGTCCAGTGGATGAGATGAGGGGTTGGGGGGATCCTGATGTATGACTTCATTGGGGTATCGAACCCCAAGTGTGGAACAGTTTCTCTACCATTCTGGATCAGTGACTCATCTATAACTTAGGGACTTAAAGAAGGAGCTCTTAATCTGGTTTGTGTGTTTGTTTGTGTGTATCAGTGACCCCTTTAGTAGTTTGGTAAAGTCTATGGACCCCTTCCCAGAATTTTTTAAATTCATAAAATAAAATACATAGGATTGCAAAGGAAACCAATTTTATTTAAATATAGTTAGCAGAATATTAAAAAAATTGCAGAAGTACTATGTAATAACCTAGAAAGACTTACATGATCTGATGCTGAGTGAGGGGAGCAGAGCCAGGAGAACATTATACACAATTACAGATAGATGGTATCTGTGATGACCAACTTTGATAGATTTGGCTCTTCTCAGCAACGCAAGGTTCTAAGACAGCTCCAAAAGACTCAGGATGGAAAAAGCTATCCACATTCAGAGAAAGGACTATGGAGTCTAAATGCAGATTGAAGCAAACTGTTTGCTCTCTCTTTTTTCTTTTTTCTTGTTCAGTTTTATTTCTGCTTTCTCATGGCTCATTCCATTGGTTTTAATTCTTCCTTACAACTTGACTATTGTGAAAATAAGTTTAATGTGAAGGTATATGTAGAACCTATATTGGATTATATGCCATCTTGGGATAGTAGAGGGAAGGAAAGAGAGGGGGAGAAAATTTGGAACTCAAAAACTTGTGGAACTGAGTATTGCAAACTAAAAAGAAAAATCAGTGACCAAAACTTAAAAACTCTTGTTTTAGAGAGTTAGCTGGGATGATGACGTGTTACCAACATTGGGAGGACAAATGAACTGCCCAGTGCTTACACAGCTAATATGCATACAGTGGAGGACTTACACCCAGGTATTGCTGACCCTCTCTCCATCACTCCACATTCCCTGTCATATTCACATTCATTCACATTCAGGCTTAAACAGGATATCCTACTTGTGTGATGCATTAAATCCTAAAACTACAATAGCTAAAGCATAACATATTAAAGTTGAATCTATCAAGCTTGAAGGGAGTCAGACAAATAGGCAAATAGAAATGAGAGAGGAACAGGAATCTGGTTACATGTCTTTGAAAAGTAATTTAATTAACCAAGAAACCATTTAGCAATAAACTAGTAAAGCATAATGAAAGAAGCCCATTTCATTGTTCACATGAGGAACAAACACAAATATGAAGTAGTCTTTGCTAGGTTGCTTTGCATGATAGTAGCATTGATGTGCCCACAGGAAAGGCTAATAGTTAATGTTCCATTTACGTTAATGAAAAGAAGTTTGGCTTTTCAAGTATAAAATATAGAGCTTCATGAGAATTTATTGCAAAGGAATAAATTATACAAATGCAAATTCCACTTAGAGCTAACTAATCACAGATGTAGAGGTAGATTCTCATTGACCGAGCAGAATTTGTTACCTGATTCAGTGAAACTGCTCATTCTGTAAGTATTTATGTGTTTATTTCGCAATACTTTTGGAAGACACTGACTGATTTTGATTAGCCATGATAGCCTGATAAAGTACATGGATAGATACCTAGGGTCATATTTATATTTCTTCTATCATCTTGAAACAAAAACGTGCTCAACTCTTTCTTTCAGGTCTCCATTGTTTCTGTCTTTCTAAAGAGATGTCAGTGCAGTGTCACACATACGTATATGTTACAGAGATAGGTGATTATGATGAAGGAGGTCTATAATTCACAGAGCCACTAGTCATGTGACATTATTCCTTTGTAACTGCCTTTATCCACAGGTCTTGGATTATTTAGAGACATTAGCTGCCCTCATTTTCTGCTGTAGTTTATTGCTGTAAGTATCCTGCCCCCAAGGATGTTTAGAGAACCATTTCTAGTCAAGAAGGCTTGTGTTCAAGTCTTGCCCCTGACACAGAAATACTGTGTGAACCTGAGCAAGTCCTTTATACTCTCAATGCCCCGGTGCAATTCTCTAAACCCACAAAGTACAATACAGTTGCTGGTCTTCAGTTGGTAGGGAATTCCCTCATATCATTGAAAGCAAAGCTATTGTAGCAAGGACACTGAACAAACAGGCATGTTTGCTAGGATTGGCCATTAATGTACAAAAGTAATCACAGACACCACAGAATGAAACCATAAAGGCAAGAAGAAGTAAAGGTGCTTGTTAGTCAGCAATGATAGCAGAGGAAAGAAATACAAAGAGGTAAAAAGGAGAAATATTTCTACTGTGTTAATGAGACCTAAAAAAAATCTTCTGTCATATTTAACATTAAGCAAGTGTATCTATTTGTGCATTAAATTGTACTAGGTTTTAGATATATAGGACACAGCTCCTGCTGTCAAGTAACTTACACCATAGTGTTCCACTCAATTCCCTAAGGATCCTTGACAAATAGTCGCTGATTCCCTAGCCTCTAGTAACGAAGACTACTTATCTTTCCATTTTATTTAGATCTTGCCCTAGCTTTGAGAATTAGTGAAATACTGGAACTTCTCCCCAACACGATCCTACAAACACACACACACACACACACACACACACACACACACACACACACACACACACACACACCTCAGAGAGGGCTTCAAGGAAGTTTAAGATTTGAAAGGAATTAAGATTCAGGACTCATGAGAGTTTCGATGAGCTTTGGATTTAGGAAGTGGGATTTTTTTTTCTCCATACATAGAGTTTTGGCTTTGGCTTTGGTTTAATTTTACTATTTAAATCTTATTATTATGATTTTATGAGACTGGGTCTCTACATTTACCCCCGGGCTAGAAGTACAGTATCTACTCATAGGTTCATTTATGATGTTTCAGTTCCAAACTGACCAAGTTCACCCTTACTTTGGCCACCTGAGTGCCCAATTCCAGGGGCTCACTGTACTGGTTTGTGTCTTAATAAAGATACTCAAGCAAGCTCAGAATTCCTGAATTCAAGTGATCCTATTATCTACTACCTCCCCAATATTAGGGACTACAGATATGTGCCACCACACCTTGCTTAAATATTATTTTGAGTAATAATTTTTGCACTAATATATCCTTTTTTATATAATAGATAAATCCCTTGTAATGTGCATAAGAGATTTCAGAAAAAAATAAACACAGCAAATATGTCTGAAAATGTCTACAATATTATATATCCATAGTATACACCTTTGTAAAAAGGGGAGATAGGTGGGACTATTATTGATATAATTTCTTTATGTTATATATTGAATGAGCTTTTGTGATCTGACCTTGGCATTTAACCCTCATTTATAACAGTGCTATGACAATGACCTTCAATCTAGGTAGTTCATTGAAAATGAAGAAGCCCAGAACTTTCCCTAACATTCTGACACAGGTTCATAACCAAATACCTTTGTTGCTTACTGTTCTTCAGACTTCAGAAAACTCTTCATCGGGGCCTAGCATACAAGATTCCCTTAGGAAATATATTCAACACATACTTAATATACAGGGAAAGCTGCCCCAAAATAATCAAACCCCATATTGCCCTGCCATAATAAGATCTCAGCTATCTTCTGCCTATATCTCAATATTATAAGATGTGAACAAGCCCAATTATGTATTGATCCCAAACATCAGTAGCAAAATTCCTCCTCCTCCAAGTTTTTACTCCATGATTGCAAGTGACAATTCCAGCGTGGGAGATGCTGGTATGCTCCTCAGGGCTGTTGACCCTTTCTTCTGTCTTGCTGCTCCCAAACCTCATTTATCATACTTTCAGTGTTCCACTAATAAATTGTAACGCTGCTATGATGAGGAAATACATTCATGGTTCCAAACTACCAATCTATAAGCAACTCTTTGGATCACAAACTTGCTTGTAAACTGAAGACTACGTACCTTTCCATTTTACTCATAAAGAATTTTAGTCTCAGGAAGGTTAAATGAATTATTTATGGACACACAGAAAGTCAGCTGGGAATAGAATTTGCTAAATTTGCTAAGCCCGCATTCCTTTTCTCCGACAGTTCTATTTGTCTCATTTTAATCCGCTGTCTACGACATTGGTTGTAGCTATCTGTCATCTACTGAGGGTAAGCCTTAGTAGTTTAGAAGAAAAGGGAACTCAGCTCTTCCAAAAGATAAGAAAAAAGTGTCAAGTCAATGTCTCTCACTACCCTCAAATCCCCTAATGGAAGCTGCCTTGCTAGCTCACACATGGTCCCAGGACTACATACATGTGATGGGGAAGGATTGGATGCCAATTGAAGTCCATTCCTTTTCTGTGTGATTGCACATCCTCAAGAGAGCAGTTACCCCTCTTGCCAATGCTGGAATCAACCTCAGCTGCCAAGTGCTAGACTCTCACAGAAGAATGGAAACAGCTTGTTGGAGAAGTGACTGGATCTTGGTGCACCTAGGACTTGACAGCTTTTGCTACTACTGGTCTTTCTGGAGGAAAAAGCAGGTTGCTTGTTTGTTGTTGCTTAGAGATCTTCTGCCATTCAGGTAAGGCAGGTTTGCATTGCCAGCTGTGAAAGACCTTTCCTTGACACTTAGAACATCCCAATTCTGTATTAGAATCACACTTCCTAGTTTTCACAGGCATAAGGTGAAGGAAGAAAAAGAGGATCCAGTTCAAAGCAATGAAATCCCAGGGTGGGAAGGGGTCTGTAGTGAAAATTACCCAGGTCAGAGTCACCCTCTTTCAAAACGAGGATAGTGAAAAAAGAAAGGAGTGACTTAATTCCAGCAGTTTGGTTTTGAATATTTAAACTATGCAGCTGCTATGGCTGGGCCAGGGGAAAGAGTAAAAATAAACCACACAAACGATAAAGAATCTGGCTGTGGGGTTTGTTTTTTAACTCTCTAATGTTCAGTTCTAGCCAGGAGTAGCAAGGCAACCAGGCTGGGGCTGTCACATGTAGCATCTACAACAAGGCATCAAGAATGCAAATATATAAAATATGGAGTCTCTGAGGGTTGCTTTGAAAGTGGCAGACTGTTTACCTAAGAGATTCACAGTTTTTCTCACATGGGAGCATTTTATTATTATTATTTTGTTTTTTGAGGATTTTTTTAACACTTCTTATCAGAAACTTTCAACAAGCCTGGGGAATAAGCAAAGTGTTTGGTTTCCTTTTTTCCTTTACTTTTCTAGGCAGCCTTGATGATTTGACCTTTTTTCTTGAGGTAAAGGGAAGTATTTTCCATTTGGGTTCTATGCCACCAAGGCAATTTCCTAATATAAAAGAGCATGGGCTGAGAAAAATTTTGTCCTCCTATTTTTCCAGTGACATGCCTAGATATGTTGGCCATTTCATTTACTCTGTAATCAGAAGAAGAAATAAGAAATTTCCCAGGAATCGAAAATTCAACAAAGATCACTGTTTTAGTGACTGCTGAAATTCTATTTTATTGCTAAAATTGAAATTTTAACAAAATTAATGTATCTAGATCAAAATTCTTCACCTGATTTTTCAGCATCCCTTGATATGCCTTATCTTAAAATCTATGTGGCTTATCTAAAATCTATAAAATCTATCTTTATATTTAAAAAGATTTTATCCTAAAATTATGTAAACAAATTTTATCTATATTTTTTTTCTAAAATTATAATACAAATTAAATGTCAACACAATGGAATTAAGATTAATTCACTTTCATGGAAAAAAAACTAATTCTAAAAATATTTTAGGGAGAAAGGTTGGCAACTTTTACCAAATATCAAAAACATTAATTATTTACATATGGGTGCTGCTCATTATATAATATCTAATTCACAAAATTATTGCCAGCACATTTGTACCTACTTTGTGAACTATTCAAGTTATCAAATGTACTTAAAAGTCACTCGACTCAACCGAACCTTTATGAATTACTTCCTATGTACATGGCATTGAACTTGTTTAATTTTATCTTATATCTGATTTTTCACTAATTCAGATGGCTGCTCCTCATTAGTTCAAATGAATGAGCTTCAAATATAAGCCCAATTTCTTCAATTTTATTTTTTCATATTTTAGTTTTTAAGCATTTTCATGATTATTCTTAGTTTTGTGTGAATTTTCCATGTAAACTGAATAGATTTATATCTTCAGTAGTTGGGGGTAGTTTGTCACTAGAACTATATGGAACAAAAGGATTACTTCATGTCTTCTACTTGTAATTAAATTGACTTCACTTGAGTGTCTGATAATAGTATAAGGTGTGGATTTTGTAAGCATACTCTTCATTCCGTTATCTAGACCTAAAATGGAAATATTAGACAGGATAAAAATTGTCATAACTTACTTCGAGTGGCAGTTGATCTATTTCCTTCTCTTGACATTAGATCATGGTTGTCAACTTAAATATGAAGCTTCTCATTAATGCATATGCCTACGGGTGTGGAGTTTATGCTTTTGTTGTTGCTTTTCTCAATCCATTTCTTCCAAATCTTGGGTTAGATTCACCAGTTTCAGAAATCCTGGAGATAATCTAATCCAACACCTTGATTTTTATAGGTCTAACGACATAGAAAGAACTGGAATTTTATCACTTTTATATCAGTCATATAATAACAATAACAACAAAGATGATGACGATGATAACAATGCTACTTATATAATGCTTAGAAGTTTGCCTAGAGCATTACAAACATGGCATCCTTGATCTTCATGATTAAGGCAGATAATATCAGTTTTATTATCTCCATTTTTCAGATGAGGAAACAGCACCTTAGAAAGCTTAAGGAATTTTTCCATAGTCAAATGATTACCATCAGAGATATGATTTGAACTCAGGTTTTTCTTGACTTCGAGAAAAACAATTTTTAAATTATTTCAATGCCCCCGTAGGTCCTTTCAGTTAAAATCACAGCAATTTAAATCAATGTAGTAACTACACAAAAAGTAAAAATAAAAGAGATTGATATGATGACAGAAGGAAAGTTTCAAGATGCAGGAGAGAGAGGATGTTTAAAATCAACAAACATTTTTAAGTGCCTACTTGTGAAAGTCAAAAACTAGGGTAGGCTCCATGATGGATGGAGCAAAGGTCAAAGGAGAAAACTGGATAAGGCCAAGGATGGGTGAGTATTGTAAACAATCTACTCATTTCAAATCAGCTACTTTGGAGGAAAAAAAGAAAAGAAGAAATCAACCACTTGCCAGTGGTTTCTATTGTATGGCTAGTCAACCTTTACATGCTTCCTTTGTTTTATAAACTACTAAAGGAGTCCATACTACAAGATAGAAAATGGTCACTTTATTTTATCTTCCTCAGCAAACACTTAAAATTGACTGTGAGGCTGACTGGATAGACAGCTATTTCTCTCTGCTGCGTTGGAAAATCATCAGTCGTTTCTAGTGTACCTCATCAATACCTTGTCTGAGAAAGCAAATTGACAGCTATGCTGGCATTCTTATAGCCTCAAGCTCATTGTTTGTTGTTTTTGTTTTTTAAATTTCTTGTTTTGTTTTGATTTTTAATTTTTTGACCTTTCTGGCCACATAGTACATGTTGTATGTACTTTGTATTTACTTTTATGTGTATAAATTTTCTCTCTGTATGGAATACAAATTTCATGATGGCAGGGGCTAGTTCTTTTTGTTGCTTTTGTTGTTATTTTTGCCTGTTTTTGGTATTCCCAGCACCTGCATAATAAATGCTTGTTAATTCTCTTTGGGCATTGCACTGGACATAATAGATCATTAATGAACATGTATTGAATTTATGGAATATGTTGATTATTTAAGCATAAGTGTGGGTTTTTATATTCTAGCTCAACCATTTTCTTATAATGATTACAAGAGAGGACCTTATTAAATTAAGATAGATGACTAGAGATGGATATAGGGTAAAGAATACTAGGAATCAGAGAACTCAGAGCTTAGTTCAAGTCCAGCTACATACTCTCAATAAGGACTTTGGCAAGTCATTTTCCCTCTCTATTGCTCCATTTCCTTATCTGTAAAATCAAGGTGTTGGATGAGATGATCATCCATCCATCTCAAAAACTATGATTCTGTAACTGAATATTTCAATGTCTTTATTCACAGCAAGATCACAAGTTTGAAAATGTAGGTTCCTTGGGAATTCCTTCAGCAACTTGGCAATTAATTGAAAGTATACTGTAATTAATTTCTCAGAAACCTGCAAAGGCCTGTTAGCTGATATTTATAAACCATTCCTGATACCAGCTTGGGAGAACTGCTTAGAATAAATCAGCTTATATCAGCTAGATACGCTGCCCTGGCCCCTATCCAAATGGAAAACAGAATTTTCCCCCTTAAATTTCAGGAAAAAGTAATTAAACTCATTTTAAAATGCATGTGAAAATCATTGTCTGAAGTAGTGACCCATGGAAATAAAAATTGCATATTGTATCTATAGAGAATCTGCTTACCAAGACCTCAAAGCATTATTTTTATAAATAGATCTTCAAAATGTCCCTTGTGATATGAGAAGAAAGTACTTATTATGTATATTTTATTTGTGGAAAACTGAGATTAAATGATAAACCATTAGGTATCTAACCCAATTATCTTCCATTGGGGAAGCACCCAATGGCAGATTATTTGGAGAGCTGGAAATAAATTACATTTCTTGAGAGTTTAAGTTACAAATATAAAGTTAAAGACTCCATGAAAATAAATCCTCCTGATCATATAGTCAATAAAATTATGGTTCTAATATTTTTTCGGCACACTCTTTTTTTATTTAATATACTTGGTTTTCAGCATTGATTTTCACAAGTTTGAATTAAAAATTTTCTCCCTATTTCTACCCTGCCCCCCACTCCAAGATGGCTTATATTCTGGTTGCTCTGTTCCCCAGTCAGACCTCCCTTCTGTCACCCCACTCCCTTCCCATCCCCTTTTCCCTTCCTTTCTTGTAGGTCAAGATAAATTTCTACTCCCCATTACCTGTGTATCTTATTTTCTAGTTGCATGCAAAAACTTTTTGTTTGTGTTTTTGAACATCTATTTTTAAAACTTTGATTTCCAAATTCTCTCCCCTCTTCCCTTCCCACCCACCCTCCCTAAGAAGTCAAGCAATTCAACATGGGCCACATGCATATAATTATGTATAACCCTTCCAAAATATTCATGTTGTGAAAGCATAACTGTATTTTGCTTCTCCCTAACCTATCCCCCTTTATTGAATTTTC
>JAQQSZ010009364.1:0-12793 GCA_028646595.1 Phalanger gymnotis
GGGTGACAGAAGGGAGGGCTGACTGGGGAACAGGGTAATCAGAATATATGCCATCTTGGAGCAGGAGGGGAGGGTAGAAATGGGGAGAAAATTTGTAATTCAAACTCTTGTGAAAATCAATGCTGAAAACTATCTTAAATAAAATTAAATGCAATCTTTAAAAAAATAGTTTGAATGTGAAATGAACTAAAAACAAAAACAATGCTTAAACTAATAGTCTACTCTTCTGGAGGGATTAGGGTGGAATGGACCTCTGATTTCGCTAGTACAGTGAATTTACAGTAAGAAAACTCTTACTACCAATGAAGGCTGACATGCTCTGAAACTTGAGTCTCAAGACAGCTGTCCAGGGCACTGAGAAGTTGAGTGACTTACCCAGTGTGTCAGACATGTGACCTAAACCTATCACTGTTTGACTCAACAGTCACTATACCAGACTGCTTGTTATATTACTTTAGAAAACCCCAGAAAATTCAAAAAGCAATCTTGATGGATAAGCATATAAAGTCTTTGTTTTAAAAGATAAATATAGCAAATCCAGTGACCTAGTATTTCCCATGATCCTTGCTGAACTGACTGTAAGCCACAATTTTAGAACAATTATAAAAGGAAAAAGAGGAAAAGAAATGCCGATTTACTAAGGAAAATCCATGTAGTTGCCATGTGGTTGCCATGTGGTTCCTTGGATTATAAGGATCAGCATATATTGGATCAGCAGTTGGATTATAAAAAGTATACAATACAGGAAAAGAATGATTTGATTCTATAAAATCCAGAACTACACACTCAAAAAAACACTATGTATGTTTGTTCACTAACAAACCTTAGATAGCAATAGTATAATCGGTAAAGCAATTTTAATACATAAATATTAAAGTTTAAAACATTAGTACACAATAACCATAAGTTAAATATACATGCATAAATATCTATACATATATATCATATATAGATATACATATAGATATATATGTATAGTCATAAATCTATATATGTTACAGGCATCGTATTCATTGATGGGATAAATGCTAAATCCAAACCTTGAAAATACATGCACTGAAGGACTGAACTTTCCATTCTGTAATTCTATCTGTCTTTACTGGTCAGATTAATTAAATTATTCACTCCATAAGGGAAGTGATTTGCTAGTATTTTAATTTACATTAAATTATTTAACATTGAAGTTTAATGCTGAATACTATCTCATGACTCAATGTTGGGAGTTCTGGAGAAAAAGATTGCTTGGGTAAATCAAAGTCCAGGTAGGATAAAAATAAGTTGCAATTCTACAGGTTTAAAAGGCAGAAACCTAAAATAGTGGACAGAAGACAACAGCTTTTAGAAAAGTTATAGCGAGGCAGCTAGGTGGTGCAGTGAGTAGAGCACTGGCCCTGAAGTCAGGAGGACCTGAGTTCAAATCTGGCCTCAGACACTTGACACACTTACTATGTGACCTTGGGCAAGTCACTTAACCCCAATTGCCCTGCCTTCCCCCCAGCAAAAAAAATAAAAACAAAAAAGTTATGATGTGCCTTAAATTTATAGATAGACTCTTATGCTGTATGTTTAATCAACAATCTTTTGAATGTTTCATTACTAAAATGATTCCTTCTCCAAAATTTGCCTGGACAACCTTATGTACATCAGATGACTTCCTTAAAACTAATTAGACTGGTTTTGTGACATTTTGTAGATTTTAAGCAATTTACCTTAAATGCAACTATGTTTTTTGTTACATTTGTGAGTACTATTAAGCACTTCTTCTCTCCAATTTCTTTGGATCCAAAATAAAGTTCCTCAGCGGGGCTATATGTAAACAAAACAAGATTGCTATTTAGTTTGAAATAATCCTTTGTACTACACTTAGGATTAATTTCAGTCAAAAGCTAAATGTGTTTTTTTGGCATCAGTACTCAGATACAGAAATCTGCTAATACAAACTTGTCAAAACAGACAAAAAGTAGTTGTTATTCTACTTTTATAAACACAATATATTTAATTTATACAGTATTAGGAGTTAGCCTAGGTCAAAATGCAAAATAAGAAAATTGTAATACTGACTCACATTTATATTGCCCTATAAACTGCTTCTCCCTAAGTCTATGAGGCAGGCAGTTCAAGTGTAATCACCCTTCATTTTGCAAATTTAAAAAAAATGATTGTCAGAAAAGCAAATTAACTTCCCCATAATAATAAAGATAATGGCTAGAATTCAAGCCTATGGGATTATTTTTCTTTCATCACACTCTTATCTCCCAAAAAGAAAGAAAAGAACCAGGAAAGAGAGTTCATCAGTCCCTTAATGTATGAACTCCAAGTACATTTGACATCTTGGAAAGTTATTTAAAAATGACCAAAACATAAATAATTAAAGAACTGACAATTATAGCTATAAGATAATGAAAAGCACTGTTTTTACAAAAACTGAGTCTAGCAGTAAATGATAATGATTTGGAAGAGAATTATAAGAATAGAATGTGATCAAAATGAAAGTTTTTGATATGGGGACATCTTTTTATAATTTAGACAGAAATTCAGCATTACAAAAAACTAAAATTTTGGAAATAGTTTGCAAGGCAAAACACATGACAGAATACTTAACTGTTTTCAACTGAGAATTAATTTAGTGATATTTCCCCCCTTTCTTTAGTAACAACATTGAACTATAACTTAATGGTACTTTTGAATTACAGTTTACTTGGTCAAATTGCATCAGACCTCTCTGAAGGCCAGTGTAAGACACATTATTTTGGTTTATTTTAAAAAAAAAAACAAATTTAAAAACCCATATCAATCATCCCAACTTAAGCTATTGAAGACTCTTCTTTGCATCAAGTATTTCTGGGGGTCAGAGAAGTTCTCAAAAAACATTAAGAATTTTGCTTGTTTCTTTTAAAAGAAGCCTCTTGGTCAACTTTTGATGATACTAGTATTATCTTCAAGTGGATAGATAGCATAGATAGAGAGCTAGCCTTCGAACCAGGAAGACCTATGTTCAAGCTATATGTCTGACATAAATTAGCTGTGTGACCCTAAGTATGCTGCTTAAGCTTAAGCTCTTGGTACTAGGCTCCAAGATTGTAAATTACAAAGAAGGTGATGACCTGTATTGATGGAAGGTGTTTTCTCATCTAGGAGAGTTCTCTATGTCAATGAAAACACAGGTCCAGTTCCTATCTCCTTATCCCTATATTTCCAAAAAGCAATGAACTATATAGAACTATCCCATATTTCACAATTCTGTTAAAATCATTTTTAAAAAACGTATGTTACACACACACACACACACACATACATGTAGTGCGGGTAACCAAACCTTGAAATCTTTACCTGATGTGCAACAGGACTCCTTTAAACATGCTCAATGATTTCTTTAAAGTTTTTATCTTTGAATCCACTTTATCAGACTCTTCTATTTTGGAAGTTTGTTCTACTGAGCTAATCTGTTTAAAGACAAAACCAAATAATTACAGAAAAATAGAAGGTAATAAACCTATTGACAATTAAACAGTTTATTCTACTGAAAATAATGGCAAAAGATGATGTTTCTATCTAATTCACTATTTCTAGTTGACTTTTGCATCATTATCACCATCACCACCAAAAACACTCCTTTTGAGTACTACTGTGTGTTTGGCTGC
Source organism: Phalanger gymnotis (assembly GCA_028646595.1). NCBI lineage: Eukaryota > Metazoa > Chordata > Mammalia > Diprotodontia > Phalangeridae > Phalanger > Phalanger gymnotis. Next base: position 3,642 of record JAQQSZ010009364.1, read on the forward strand.
AAGGATACAGAGAAACTGCAAAACACGTCCTCAAAAAGATTTATAGTCTCTAGGAATTCTCATTAAACCATACAATAGCCTCTTTAAATTTGATTTAAATTAGAACATTATACTACTATCTCTTCAGCCCACTTAGCATAATCAACTTAGGGAAAATGAATCACATAGTGAACAGCTATACTGCTTCGACAAAATAGCCAAAAGAAGGAAGAAAAAATTGGTGCAAGTTGTCAATGTACAAGTTTAATCTCATTTAAGGTACAAAAATATTTCCATATATTTTGTTTTCCCCACTACTTAATCTTAAAATTACCTTTCTGGCAATGACAACTAGTTCTTCACTGGCATTTGCTTCCCCAGTTTCTTTATTATCAGTTTCTATATCTTCTTTACTTTCAGTTTCATCCTCACTGGTAATAGGTCCATTTTCACACAAAGGGGTTTGAAAATCATCATCCACTAGTGGCGGATAACTATACTTGAAAGGATCCTGAAACATAAAGAATAAAATATCAGTGGTTATCATAAGGATGCTAGCAAGAAAAAGAAATAAATTATTTCCCCAATGGATTTAAAATGTACTTTGACTTAAAGTGATATTTTAGAAGTTGAATTATTTTAAAAGGCTTTTTATTCTATTTCTAAACTTTCAATTACAAAAGTCCTACGGGGAAAAGATTATAGAAAATAAAAAAAAATTTTAAAAAGCTACTCTGTTTCTAATTTAAAGACTCAAGAAAAACGAACAAAAAGCTATACTATGTAGATTTTTGGATTTGACATTCCTTGGCTCTGACTGTAAGTCAAAGTTAGCCTAGTAATCACTATATGATATTAACTTGATAGAAAAAATAAAGCTAAAATAAGGCTAAAGCCTTAAAACAGTCCCTGCAAGTTTTAACTGACACTTCCAAATAAACTTACACTGCTCCATAAAATATTATATTTTAAAAATGTCTTTAGCACTAGTTACAGCTTAATATTCACCTAACTTATAACATTTAACTGACATTTCCCCAGCCCTAAGTGCCAGTCAACCAGTCATAATAGAGGAGTTGTGGGGTTATGGAAAGAGAACTGGATCTGGTATAAGAAGATCGAGTCCTGGCCCTTACTCACTCACTGCATTACTAGCCACAAAGTACCTTCCCCTCTCTGGCCTTCAGTTTCCTTATCTGTTAAATGAGGCAGCTGGACTAGAATCAGGAGTGGGGAACCTACGGCCTCAAGGCCACATGTGTCCCTCTAGGTCCCCAAGTGTGGCCCTTTGACTGAATCCAAATTTCACAGAGCAAATCTGCCACACTTGAGGACCTAGAGGGTCACATGTGGCCTTGAGGCCACAGGTTACCCACCCCCAGAAGATGATCTCTAATACTTCTTTCATCGCTAAACCTATGATCCACTTGGCTTAAAATTTACAATTAATTTTGTTAAGGCCTTATGCATTTCTTTTTGTGATGTGTATTTATTAATTATATTTTAATAAATCCTTACTTTATGATTACTGGGTACCTATGATCTTCCTCTATATATTTTCCACTGCTTAATTTTGAAGGGTCCCTCCCCTCCCCCAACTAAGGAAAAATACATGACTTTATCTATAAATATTTTAGACTTGTCAACCACCATACTTACAGTTCCACCCATGTGTGGGGGCAAGTATTCTATGCTGACGTACTCCTGCACTTCATTTTTACCAGTAAACTTCAACATGTTCACTGCTTCTGGACCAAGCCAGCCTTTCACAATTTTAAAAGCAGCTAGAGAATATACAATAATTTCATTAAATTGTTTCTTATTTAACTTATTGCACACATCACAAAAGGCTGGTCTAAGAATTTAATAATCAATTTTTTTAAAAGGTATGTATATTAACATTTTCTAATGCTAGAAGACAGTTATACCATTATTGTACTTTATAGTTCCTAAATGCCTAACATTCAGTAAGCCAAGTTGCCATAACCATCATTCAGTTTGCCATTTTCCACAAGGCTTTGGACCTTGCAGAAATCCATGGTGACTCCAGCTGCAACAATCTTAAAGACTGGGCTCACTAAACACAAGGGTGGAATGAAATGGAAAACGGTGTTAAATAAACTGCAGTTTTCACTGGCACTGCTTACTCCACGTGGGAGCAGCCTGTGTAGGGTAACTTCATGTCAGAACATACCCCATGTACACCAAAACAGTATCTCAGGTGCACTGGACTGACATCATAATCAATCAACAAGTATTTAAGTGCCTACTATGTGGCAAGCACTGTGGACAATCTGGGAACACAAGATTTCCAGCCCCAACTTTCTAGCTCAACTCTAGATTTTCTCTCATCTAAGAACTCTCAGCCTGTCTCCCAGAACTCATCTAGCTCCGAGGGCAAAGAACAAGTTACCTATGAAAGGGTTAAGAGGGATAAAAATACCATGGAACACCCATCGATGTGGTTGTTTGGTAATTCTCTATGAGCCTCCGTTTTGATTCAGCTAATATGGATTTTTTACTGGTCAAAACAGTCTGAAGCATATCCAGTGAGAAATACTGAAATGCATATTTTTATTACTAGGGATGTGAATTTTTAACTTACCTTCTCTGAGCTCATCTTTAAAATGGTGAAAAAAAGAGCTTTGTAAATCTTATTAGCAAATATAAATAAGGTTTGCAAAGCTTTACATAGCATAGATAAGGGTTTCTCTATGAAGCTCTTTTTTCTTTGTATATAATTTTACATATTTTAATATATTTAAAACATATTTCAAAATATATTCAAGATGTAATATGTATGTTATATGTATATATTTTTGTTTTTCTCAATATATCTTTAAAATATTTAACAAATATATCAAACATATTTCAAATATTTAAATATGTATTCCAAATACATAAATTATTAAAAATATAAATTGTAATTGTAATTATATTTATTATAAATATAGTTTTAAAATCTATTTTAATGTGTATTATATCTTAAATATACATTTTTAGGTAAGATGAACTAGGGTGGCTTGCAAATATATAATAAATGCATGCTAATAAAGTTTACAAACCATAAAGTTTAAATATATTTCACATATATATTTAACATCCTATATATATTTTTAAGTAAGGTCAGTTGAGCCAAGACGGTTGAAAAAAGCAAGTGAAAAGATGTAACTCAGGATATGACTATCAGGAATTCCATGCTGATATGTTTATTTCTTTGATTGAGAGATTCCACAGCATGGTATAAACCCCAAAGAAGTCAAAGTATATGGAAATTTTTGTCACTTTCTTTTCAAGCATACTGTAATTCCAAATACGGTGGACGAATTCAGACTTACCAACAGTGTATTAGTGTACCTGACTTTCCTTAGCCTTTTCCAACACTTTCCACCTTTCAACATCTTTGACACTTCTATGAGTGTGATATGAAAGCTTTCCAGGCTTATTTTATACCAATTCCTCTTCATGAACTGAACAAGCTGATCTCAATACTCTATTCTCTTACCTCTGTTAACATAAGGTGCTCCACATGTTGGAATGAAATTTCTCTTACCTCCCCTTTCAAAAACTATGTTTTCCTCCAAGGGTCTACTGACTTAGTAGCCACTTTAAGATCCTTTCCTACCGTATTTTGAAGACAATAGCAGAAGTAAAGTGAAGTGAGGGTTTATCTTCACGCAGCATTCCATGATCGTCCCATTTGTGTGTATCTCATTTTTTCTTACACTAAACTTTGATATGTGTTTTATGTCCACAACAGGATGTAAGCTCTTTGAGGGTGGGGGAATTTCATTTTTGTTTTTGTATTCCCAGGACCTACCACAGTGATATGCACACAGACGCTTAAAAAATGCTTGTTGAATTGAACCAACCTTCAACTATTATTCCATAATAGTTTTAACCAAAGTATCAGGGAAACATCTCTGTTAATTTGACATATTTGAAATTGAGAAGGAAAAACCAGAACATTTTATGCTTTGGTCAAATTTGTTTTTATGATTTTTTTTCCACAGACTAAATATTATGCCTACTGACTTAACTATAACAGAATGCCAACATTTATTTTTATATACAAGATAAAGACAGTCATTCTATAATTTTTCATGGCATGGTGGAATGAGAATTGGGAGATTTGGAGTCCAAGGACACAAACAAATCATAGCTCTACTACTCAGCACTTGTGTGACTGCAAGCAAGTCACTTAAATCTTAAGGCCTCACTCACTGGGAAAAGGAAGTGACTGGATTAGATGATAGCCTACTGTAACCTAAAATAAGTTAGAAAATGTGATGTGATACTGTCGAGAATGTTTCATAGACTTTTGTAACAAGTCTTTTGGGTATACCTACCGTTAAATCTATTCTAAGTATTTTGGTCCCAAAGAACTTTGGGAGAGAGCAGGAAATATTTACAATCTGAGACCCAATGGCCTCCATAACTCAACCAATTTTTCTGACATTATACAAAAGCTTCCGATCAGAGCTTCCCTGATAAACTCTGATGTTTGCAGACAGATGCTTCCAGGGATACCTCTGAAGTCTAGATAGATAGTCCAGGAATTCCAGGAAAGGCATTCGACATTCTACAGGGCTTTAGATTCCAAAGAAGTTTATAAAACTTATTACCACCATATATATGGATAAGGAAAAAACATGAAGAGATTATGTGAAGGTAAAGGGTATTTTTGCTACATGAAAATTCCCAAGTAATAAAAACTCACCATTCATTATCCATGGCATATCAAAAACTACAATTTTTGCTGAAAGATAAAAGAATGGATGAATTAAATAAGGCTTAACATTTCTATAATAATACTAATTATCCATTTATGCCAATTCTTAAAATAAGTGGTCAAGAAGCTAAAACTAAAACTGGGAAGCCTGCAAACTGGATGCCTCATTAGTAGGCGAAATATCAAATACAGAATATACAGCACCAACAATACTGGGAGACCCAACATGTCATAATGATGTGATTCTAGTACTGTCTCTTGGCAATTCTATCAACCTTCAATTCTTCTACTGTTGCTATTGTCTTCTAACCATGAAGAAATGTAAGAAAGGATTGAGTAGTTAGCAATCTAATGCCAACTACTGATAAATGACTAAATGGATAGAGAGAGAAAAAGATAGGGAGATTAAAAAGAGGCATAAAAGAAGTTAGAGAATGACAGGGAGAGGGGGAAAGGGAGAGAAAAGGAAAAGAGGAAAAAAGCATACACAATGCTGTTTATTAGTAATGAGAGAGAAGTGAAAATTGGTCTATTAAATTTTGTGGGCCATTGAGTTTTTTTGAAAAGTGATTTCCAAATCTGGGTTATATTTTAAAAATATTTATTGAAATTAGTTGTGTTATAGATTCTACTGGTTATTTTTTCTAAATGAAAATGTTCAAGCAAACAAAAATAATTGATATATTTAACATTACGAACTCTAAGAAGCCTATACTTCCAAACACAAAAATATGATTTTTATTCTGAGATGAAGATAATAAGCAGACATTTATAAATGTGAGAAAGGCCCAGAAAATACAAAAGAGATTTCTGGTATTATTATACTCTTAGAATTCAGATGAATAAAAATGGACCGACATTCTCCCAAGCATGCAGAGTTCCTGAAACACATATATTTATTACAAGAGCAAATAATCTGAAGACAGATCATTGTAGTTAAATCTCTCAAATAAATTTAAACTAAGTCTCAAGTTTAAGATTTTACAATTACATTTTAAGCATAGAATTCAATTAAATTTGCAAATACTTTATGAAATTATTTTGAAAAATATTACATACATACAAAATTATATGGTGGCTATAAAAAACTTACTTTAAAGCAAATTTAGGTAGTCAAGAAAAAATATATGTATACACCCGCGCGCGCGCGCGCACACACACACACATGCACTTACCCTAATTATAAATTAATCTTTCAATTTAATTCAGGTCACTAGCATTCAAATTCATTTTGCATATGTTCTTTGCTCTTTAATGTGCTTTGGTTACTTCAAATAGCAGGCAAGTATAATTATTCACAAGGTTTCCAAAGTCCTTTGGAAAGCTTAAAACACTACGTAAACTATTTCCATTTGAAAAAAAAAATCAGGAAAACAAGAGGCCAAAGAGTAAATCAGTATAGCCTCATAATGACCACTGATTCTGACCTACATCCCTTAATAAATTAATTGGATAAAATGAAGTCAAGGGAAAGCTAGCACAACTTCAAAACTGTGGGGCCCCCATGCTGGATACTAGTCAAATTGGCCTTTTACTAAGAATATGGAGATTATCAGCATTTTTCCTGGAAACAAAGCTGAAAGGAGAACTCAGTAACCAGAAGATTATATTAATCAATATAAATTCAAAAACTGAGTTTGAAGGAAAAAATTATGATCACATAGAGCTTTCTTCTCATCTAGTAATTCACATTAGAACAATACTCAAAGTGAAGTTGGGAGTAAGTCATATCACAGCATCTGAACTATAGCACCCCAAAGAATACTGATTATAATACACAAGGATTTAGGTGGCTGGTGATTTTGAGTTTTTAATTTCTTGATCCTTCCATATCCCCTCTTCCTTTTTAAAAAAAGTCATTCCTTTTGACTTAGCTTAAAAATGTTAGCATTCACTTGCTGAAATGATATATGCAATAAATAAAACGAGAATGTCCAAGTTGCTACAGAATTTTTTTTTCTTTTAAGGGATTAATGGAAGTTAAAGTACAAAAACATATGATTTCTGTATACTAGACCCTATGATAAAGAATTTTTTGTGATATTCTATGGCTAGGGGTTAACTGAAATTTTGTGAAATACTGTCTATTTTTTCTTTAACTTAAAAAAACAAACCACCAGCACAGTAATTAATATTTGAAATGGGCATTTTTAAAGATAGTTAACTGTGATATGTACACATGCATGGGTAGATATATTTTGTGAAGCACGCAGATATATAAATGTGGTATATGTATAAGCAATGTGGATTTACATTTGTAAAGGATAAAATTCCTTATGAACTGTTTTGTTTTGAAATCTGTGAATGTGCTAGTAGGCTTGAGGAACATTTTTCACCACAAAAATAAAAACTTCACAGGTCAAACTCTCCCTAAGTGCCAAGACATCTTCTATCGCTAAAGTATATGAAATTTATAAAAAGAAACCAGTTACTTACTGAGGTATTTAGGATAATAAACCTTAAAGCAGTTGATGATGAACCGAACAATTTCCATGTCCTAAAATAAAGATTACATATTTAATAAATGAAGATTTCTACACTATGGAATTTAAATGTAACCTGTCAGAAGAAAATGGATGTGCTGACCACAAATAAAAAAATGTAATTCTGAGCTATCATTAGACACTTCAGAAAGTGAATTGGTGTTTGAACACAAATCCTACCTAAGTTCTTGGAGAATGTTTCCTCATCTGTAAAATGTAGATAACAGTAGTCATACCTACTTCACAGAACTGTTGTGAGGTACTCTATGTAAAGTGTGGTATAAACTTTAAAGCTCTCTATTAATATCAATTACGATGTACACAAAGGAAGTCAGATTTATTGCTGTGTCGAGCTTGGTATTACCACCCTGAGCAACTCTCTTGAGTTCTCTCAACTGTAAAATGAAAGGTTGGGACTACTCTAGCCTCCAAAGGTCTATGACATCATGTGTGTGCATTCCCCAGGAGCTCCATCTGTCCCAAATTGTGCTGTGGTACGAACTGTGAGAGATATGTAACTGAAATACGAAAAAAACATCATATCCTAAACTATCAGTAAATGAATCCTGGATGAATAGAGCCATTTTTATTACATAAAGGTGGCATATGAACTATTATTTTTGTAAAATTAAGATTTTCTTATAGTGAGTGGCTTTAAACTGGAATATACAATGTAAAGAATTTAGATTAAAAATAAATTCCAATTAATCATAAAAGTACCTCCACAGCAAACAATCATCTCAATTTGACCTATGACTAAGTATCTCTGCCTTGCATTTTACCGTAAGTAAAAAGTAAGGTTCCAGAAATAACTGGCTATGTCTTACGAGTGAAAAGATGGAAATCAATACATTCGTGGCAAACTTACCAAGTTTATATTTGTCTAGCAAAATAAAATAACGTGGTATGTTAAAGTTTTTGGTAAGCTTTACACTACACATTGGAAAGAAAATCCCAACCTAACCCTTAAGACTCAAATTCCATTAAAAGTAAATGGCATGTGATTAAGTCAGAGTGTGTTAATATGCCATTTTCTTGGATTGAGATCTATGGGACTGATAAGACCACATCTTTGACATTAGTTATGATGAAAAGTGGTATGTTTATCTTGAGAATATTAAAATGAGTAATTTTAGCTCTGAACTTAGCATCTGTATATCCTGAAATCACATAAAATATATAAAATGTCACATAATACTTAAAACTCTTGAGATTTTAAAGAGAATACTTTACTAGTTGAAGGATTAAAACAGTATTTTTTGGTATTAGAGAAAAATTCCTGAGACTACAATTACCTACATTAATGACCTGAAATGATGAGAAACTTAAAAACAAGACTAATTTTTAAACTTCATTTATGCAATCATCTATGCCCTATCAAAAGAACCCAAAAAAGTATAACAGCAACCCTCCTATTCTCCTGAACTCTCAAATGCCATAAAAGGAGTTGAAAAGTCTTATACTATTGGTAATTTTCTCAAGACAGCAAATAACTTAAAAATGATGAAATACAGGGGAAGCTTGGCTGATAAAAGAGAATACTACCAGCTAATAAAACCTAATTTTCTAGATCCCAAAAATAAATCTCCTAGGAATATTGTCGCCAAGTTCCAGAGTTTCCAGGTCAAGGAGAAAATACTACAAGCAGCCAGAAAGAAACAATTTGAGTATTGTGGAAACACAATCAGAATAACCCAAGATCTAGCAGCTTCTACATTAAGAGATCGAAGGGCTTGGAATACAATATTCCGGAGGTCCACGGAGCTAGGATGAAAACCAAGAATCACCTACCCAGCAAAACTGAGTATCATGCTCCAAGGCAAAATATGGATTTTCAATAAAATAGAGGACTTTCAAGTTTTCTCAGTGAAAAGACCAGAGCTGAATAGAAAATTTGACTTTCAAACACAAGAATCAAGAGAAGCATGAAAAGGTAATCAAGAAAAAGAACAAGAACA
>JAQQSZ010009365.1:0-12793 GCA_028646595.1 Phalanger gymnotis
TTTTTTTTGCTTTGTCTAGACCTGTGATTTCATTGGTGTTGGGAAATCCTGGTCAGGAAACACCTCCTACTCATGCAGCTCAGCACCTACTCTGGAAATGAGTCATTTAGATCATTTTCTGGGGCACAGAGGGTTAAATGACTTGCCCATAGTCACACAGCCAGAATGTGTTAGAGGCAGGGATTGAGGCCTGACTTCTGGGTTTGAAGGCGGTCTCTCTATTGATTATTTCACTTATTTTCTCAGTAGAATATAAGCTCCTTGAAGGTAGGAGGTACTTCTCTGTATCCCTAGAACTTACTACAGTGCTCTGCACATAGGAGACACTCAGAAAATGTGTGTTAAATTGAATTGAATTGAGACCAAGCTGTTGGCACCTAACATATACTGCTTTGGATTGTCAATAATATTTTATGTGCATATTGTCTTGTCTTTGGAACTAGACGATAATCTCCTTCACTACAGGGACCATATTTTGTCTATCTTTATATCCATTGTACAGTGGAAGGCACTTGTGAAAAATTTGGTGTATAAAAAGAGAAAGATAGGAACAGATGAAGGAAGAAGAGGGAGGAGGAGGAGGAGAAGAAAAAGGAGGAGGAGGAGAAGGAGGAAGAGGAGGAGGAGGAGAAGGAGGAGAAGAGAAAGGAGAAGGAAGAGGAGGGAAAGGAGAAGGAGGAGAAGGAGAAGAAGAAGAAGACGAAGAAGAAGAAGAAGGAAAAGAAGAAGGAGAAGAAGGAGGAGGAGGAGAAGAAGAAAGAGAAGAAGGAGGAGGAGGAGGAGAAGAAGGAAAAGAAGAAGGAGAAGAAGGAGGAGGAGGAGAAGAAGAAGGAAAAGAAGAAGGAGAAGAAGAAGAAGAAGAAGAGAAGAAAGGAGAAGAAGGAGGAGAAGAAGAAAAAGGAAGAGGAGAAGAAGAAGAAAGAGGAGGAGGAAGAGAAGGAGAAGGAGGGAGGAAGGAGGAGAAGGGGGGAGGGGGAGGAGGAGGAAAAGAAAGAAGATGATGAGGATGAAAAAGGGGAAGAAGGATGAGAAGAAGAGGATGAAAAGAAATAGGAAAAGAGAAGAGAGGAGGAAGGAAGAAGAGATGAGAGAAGCAGAGACAGAAATTTTGACAAAGAAAATGGAAGATGGAAGGGTGTGCTTACCGGTACCTTCATTTTAAAGTCATCTCTATAGAGTTTAATGCCAATGTCAGCGATGGTCCTTTGGATAAAGCGGGATGGCCGAAGGACAAAGACGAGTTGCAGGTTTCCTGGAAATGCTCCCTGGAATGATGAAAAAAGTTCATGAGAAAAGGCATCTCACATCCAAGACCCCTTGTACCCTGAATCTCATGCTAGGTGATGCAACTGTCCTGAAGTGAACCATGAGTAATTAAAGGAGAAGCCTAGGGAAGTGCCCCAAATGGCCCAGTTTGGGTGTGGATGGAAGATGTCTGGGAGACAGGCCAAACGGAATCATCTCTGGGATGTTGGGGAAAATGGGGTGTTTCCATTAGTAAAAGGTAAATTCTTAGAGGCTGGGGACTCTCAATTGCGCATTTGTTTCCATGGTACTTGGCACATAGTAGACACTTAATAAATGCTTGTTGAATTGCACACGTCCAACAATATTTAAACATTTCCTGAGCCCCTCCTCTCCTTTCCTAGGTGTTAAATGTTCTTGCACACCTCACGGTTTGTCAATGCCTTCTTCTTCCTCAAACCACCTTGTATTAACTGATCCACATCCTCATTCCTTCTACCAGTCATGAGCATGCTCTATGAGGACAGAGACCATCCCACTTTCATGGACTTTTGTCCACTGGTGCTGGGCTTGAATTCTGGGTGCAGTGAAGCTGGTGTCCCAAGCAAAGTCTGCTTCTAATCCACTTAAATGTGGTTGCTGTTGTTAATAATGTTGTTACCCCGTCACAAATTAGAGGTGTTTGCTATAGTGTGGTTTAATGTTTAAAAAGGCGTGCACAAAATGGTGCAGTATACAGAGTGTCAGATCCCTAGTGAGAGGACCTGGATTTGAATTTTGGTTGTTTCATTCACAACCTACGTGATGTGTGGCAAACCTCTTAGTTTCACTAGATATTAGGCTATTTATCTGTAAAACAGGGAGCTGGAGCTGATCACTACTGAGGTCTCTTGTAGCAATAAATGTGGACTCACTCTCTGCAGGAGGCTAATGAGTAAAGGGAAATATTATGTAGAGGCCCTTCACCCCAATGGGATCCTGGGTGGAGGTGTTAAAGGTGAGAGGATCCATGACAAAAGGCAGAAACAATCACTGGCACCATGGTCGTTACCACGTTCCAAATGACCAGGTGCCCCCTGACCTGGAGGGAACTAGGTGTCCCTTGGCAGGCAAACCCTGCTACAGAATTCTTAGGATGGAGTGGGGACACAGAAAAACTGCCAACACCCATTTATGATTCACCACACCTAGGAATGTTCCACAGAGTGTATCAGCCCTGTTTAGTTACCCAATTCTTCTTCTGCTAGGAGCTTCCAGAGGGAAAAGGAAACTCCTTTCCCCGTCTTTCCCTCCCCACTTCAGCCCAGCTCTTCAAATCTCACATGTCTTGGAGTTAAATGAGTAAGAAATGGTTATGAAGCTCCGAGCCTATAGTTGTAACCTCAAGATGCCAAGTGTGGGTGGAGTCACTAGAAAGGATAATTCTACAGCCACAAATAGACTCAAGGAATCAAGCTGTCAGGATAGAAGCAGTGTTCTCCCCTCCTTGTCTCTTAAGAACAGGGATTCTTCAGCTGGGGCATGAAAATTTGTTGTTTTTTAAAAATTTTTGATAAAATTTTTAAAAAAAATTATTAAAAATGTTTACATACAATTGGAAAAAGAAAATATTTAAAGCCAAAAAAGAAAAAAAATTTTTTTTGGTAACTATATAATGATTTTCTTTTGTAATCCCATGCATTTTATTTTGTGCATTTAAAAGCAGTTTTCTGAGAAGGGGTCCATAGAAACCAGACTGCCAAAAGGAGGCCATGACACACAGATAAAAGTTAAGATCTCCTACCCTAGATCCTGCATGCATGCAACCCTGGGAAGAACCTGGAATTTTGCCAAGTGCTATCCCTGTAATGACCCGGAATCCTATTTATCCCAAAGCACAATAGAAAGGTGATTATGATATAAGGTGGGGAGAGAGGGCCAACATTATCATCAGAAAGATCTGGATTCAAGCCTCATCTCTGACTATATAATCCTGGGCAAGTCACTTAACCCCTTAGTTATCCAGGCAACCTTTTAAGAGTCTAATTAACTTGTATTGGTGGAAGGCATTTCCATCAGAGAATTCTCCACAGCAATGAAATCATAGACAATAATAACAGCTAGCATTTATATAACACTGTAAGTGTGCAAATTGCCTTACATATGATAACATATCACTTGATCCTCATAACAACCCTGGGAAACAGTTGCTATTATTGCCTCCAGGAAACTGAGGCAGAGAGAGGCTGTATCTTGCTCAGGATCATACTGGCTAGTAAGAGTCTGAGTCAGGATTTGACCTCTTCCTCCTAACTCCAAGTCCACATCTAGCCACTCTGTCAACAAATGAAAGAAAGAAGCAACAAATCTACCAGGAAGGAATTTATTGATTTTAGTCACTGTCTTCTTGGGGGAAACAGGATTCTATTTCGGGGCAGGCAGTGCTTAAAATGAGCCATCCCCTGTCCAAGCTCTTCAGCCTCCCCAACTACTCCACCTCTCTGGTCAGGTCCCGTAGCTTTTGTCATTCAAACTCTAAGAAGCCAAATCCTTTTTAAAAAAGGGATGAGGGGCAGCTGGGAGGCAGGGGATCTGGACATATTTGAGAGCATCAGAATGTACTTCAAGCATAACTGCAGAAATAAACCTTTCAATAAATGGTAATTCCCGCCCTCCCTTCCCAGTGAATTTGACTAAAAAAGAACAGAAGAATTGAGAATAATACTGGCTTTAAAAAAAGAAAACAAACCACACAGCTTAAAAGAAATGAGCATAGGGTCATAGTTTTACAGCTGGAAGTGGTCTTCGAATCTAACGCCTTCAGTTTTGCAGATGAAGAAACCAAGGCACGGAGAGATTGAGTGACTTGCCTAGGGTCACACAGCTGGTAAGGATCTGAGACAGGATTTAAACTGAGTTCTTCCTGACTCCCCTCTAGCCACCAACTTCTCTTCCTTGACACTCAGAAAGAGCAATATCAACACCCCCATCCACTTTTACCTCCCAACTCCACAGGGTCTGTGTTGTCATCAGAGGATGAAGCATGCCTGTCATGCCTTTTTTTTTTTTTAAACAGATAGGAAATGTTCAGCTTGGTCAGTCTACTCTGCCTAGCCAGATCCAGGATTTACGTGAGTGTTCTTTAGCATTCAGAAAACCCTTCCTTCCTGAAAGCTGACACGCTCCCCAGCTTCCTGCCTTCCAAGAGATGGGGGAAAGGTGCTTTGCTGGCCGTGGGAAAGTGAGAAGGCGGGGGGGGGGGGGGGGGGGGGGTCCCTTCCCAGGGCAGCAGGCTTACATTTTCTCCATCATAAACAGCAGAGTGAAAACAGGCAAACAACACATGGACTCACCGCGATTCGGGTCAAGGATGCCTTTACCGAGTTCCATTTGTCTCTCCTTCTGTCGATAACGATGATGAACCCGATGCTGGCAGCCTCCAGACTGCAAAGAAACACGAAGAGATGTTCAGGGTTACACAGACCCACAGGAGTTTGGGATCAACACAGTAGCAGAGACCAGACTCCATACTGCTCCCAGTGTAGATGTGAGTGCCCCTGCCTAGCCTGGATGAGTAGCTGTGCTGGACCGCCCTGGGAAGCAAAGGCAGCCCCTACTTTGTACCCTGAGGCTGCCTGGCAGCCTTCATAAAACATGAATATTTTATCTGTTCATATCTCTCAGCTGCTACATCTCTGGCTGGTAAATGCAGGGGTGCGAGCTAAGGCTACATGTCTCCATGTCCGACTGAAACTGAACATGCCAAGGGGGCCTGGCAGATGCCTGGGGGAGGCAGGACACTCCCATGTTGGGCCCTGTCATCTTTTCTCCAAAAACACTGACATATCACGGGGCTGGTGCTGGCTTCTACTGAGGATTGCATCTGGGCTGTGGGAGAAGGCAACACATTCAGTGCAGGGTGCAAACAGCTCACCAGAAATCAGGGGAGTGGAAGAGCTTGGAAATGTGTGATCAAGAGTCAGGATATGCATGAAAGGAAATGTGTCTGCTGAGACCCCAGAGGCTGATCACTTGCAGTCTCCCTCCTGCCCTTCTCCCTCTCCTAATCCTCTGTACAGTAAGAAGTGAGACTGAAGAATTCCCAAAGGTCCCTAAACCCAGCAGTATTCCGATCCTTTCAAAAGCAAAGCCTGGAGGAAGGACTATTTCCTCCCCTTCTCTGTCCTTAGAACATGCAAATGCCTCACATAAAGTTGCCCACGAGGAAGAGACAGGCAGTCAATCTGTCAATTCATCAATATAGCATGCATTAAGTGCCTTCTCTATGCCAGGCAAGGTTCTGGGGATAGAAGGACAAAAAGGAGTTTATATTCTCTCAAGTGAGACAAATCCAGGCCCTGTTATCTCTGGCCCATTTTTGCTGGGCCACAGTGCAGAGAAAAAGCATGGGATTTGAAGTCAGAGAGTTCACTCATTCTTTCAGTCATGTCCGACTTTTCATGAGCCCATGTGGGGTTTTCTTGGCAGAGATACGAGAGGGGTTTGTCATTTCCTTTTTCAACTCATTTTGGAGATGAGGAAACTGAGCAAACAGGATTGACTTGCCCAGGGTCACACAGTTGTATCTGAGGCCACATCTGAACTCAGGTCTTCCTTATAGTCAGAGAACCTGGGTTAAAATCCTGGCTCTGCTACTTGTTACCTTTGTGACTTTGGGCAAGTCCCTTCCTCTCTTAGGGACTCAGTTTACCTATTAATAAAATGAGGACATTGAGCTAACTGACCTCTAAGTTCTCCTCCTGACCTGAATCCTAGGATCTTTCTCCTTTCTGCTTAGCCTAGGAGTCTGTAGGGCTCTCTTTTCATTCATTTATTTTTATTTTCCTAACTTCAGAAATGACTATAATTTTTAAAAATATCAAGAATCATAAGCCATAATTGTCAAATTGTTTCTTGGAGAAAATAGCTGTAAGTACCCTTGGGAGAAGGAGGGTGGCTGTGGGAGGAGTGGCTGATTTGAGTAAGTCTTGGGAGCTGAGCGGCGAAGGGAAGGAAGAAGCTCTGGTGTCAGTACCAATCTGCTATGTGATAACACGTTAGAGAGGCAATGAGGTGTCCCTGGAGGTAGAACACTGGACTTGGAGTCAGGGAGATCTGGGTTCAAACCCTGCCTCGGGCATTTACTAGCTGTGTGACCATGGACAAGTCAATTTGCTTCTCTCAGTTTGTTTCCTCATCTGTAAGGTAAAAGGATTATAATAGCACCTCCCTTCCAAGGTTATTGTGAGGATAAAATGAGATCATGTTTACAAAGCTTTGCAAGCTTGGCAAACCTTAAAGTGATATATAAATACTGATCTGACTCTGTGTGTGTGTGTGTGTGTTTGTGTGTTAGCCTAATGACAGCCATATTTTAAAATTATTTTTTAATATTTTTCGCCAACTCCATGTAAAAAGTTTTTAACATTCATTTCTTAAAATTTAGAGCTCCAAATTCTCTCCCTTCCTTCCTTCCCCCTTCATTGAAAAGGCAAGCAATCTGACATAGGTTATATGTGGGCTGACTCTTTCATACTGGGAAGTCACCATCATGGAGCTGATAATTAAAAGTATGGAAGAGAGCAGATAGGGAAGAAAAGAGGGACCGGGACAAAGCCTTGAGGGACATCCTCAGTTAGTGGACTTGATACCGATGATGAGCCAACAATTAAGATGGAGAAGAAATGGTCAGGGAAGTAGGCAGAGAACCAAAGGTCGGAGAAAACAAGATTGCCTGCCCCCAGGGAGTTTATAGCTTTGTGGGGAGATAAGGAATGGACACTGGTGGCTATCATGCCATGCATAGAAATGCATGACATGGAAAATGCATTAGAGAGTTATCTAAGTGCTATGTAAAATCTGAAGGGATGGTCATTATTGGCCAGGGACAGCAGAGAAGACACAGAGGAGGAGGTGAGATGTGACTTAGGCTTTAAAGGATGAGTAGGAAGTTAACAAGAGAAGAGGAGGAGGAAAAGGGAGAGTATTGAAAAGATGGCGCAAGGTGAGTACAGTAGGCGTTCAGGAAGAAGAGCTCTGTCTTGCCTCATGTGTGCACTGGATGAATGGAGGACCATGCTATGAGATAAGCTTGGGAAAGAAGGCTGGTGACAGGTGGTAGAAAGCCACAAATTCCAGAGAGAGGAGTCTGAAGTTTATCCAGAAAGTCACAGGGAGCCAATGAAGACTTTGGATCAGAGAGGTGACACGACCAGTTTTATGTATAAGAAAGATTATTGTCAGACAGACACGAAGAGTAGATTGGAATCGGACGAGAGTAGAAATAGCAAACAGGGTGTTTAGGTGGCACAGTGCCTGGAACACTGGGCCTGGAGTCAGGAGGACTCGAGTTCAAATCTAACCTTAGACACTTACTAGCTGTGTGACCCTGGGCAAGTCAGTTAACCCTTTTTACCTCAGTTCCTCTTCTGTAAAGTGAGTTCAAGAAGGAAAGGGCAAACCACTCCAATATCTCTGCCAAGAAAATCCCACATGGGATGATGAAGAGTCAGACGTGACTGAAAAATGACTGGACAACGTCAAAATATCTAGACACTGAGCTAGTCACAGGCTAAAAAAAGAAATAATGCCTGTCCTCAGGTAGCTGACATTTTACTACAAGATACAGTATATGAACAGATGAGTAAATAACAAGATAGTCCACGGAAGGAAACAGCACAAATGACAAGGGCAATTGGGAAAGGCTTCTGGTGAGACGTGAGACCTGAGTTAAGCCTAGGGATTCTAAGAGGCAGAGATGAGAAGAAAGAGCATTTCAGATATTGGGGACGCGCCGTGGAAAGACTCCAAGGTGGGAGATGGAATGTTGAATTCAAGGAACAGTTAGAAGGTGACTCTGGCTGGAAGGTAGAGTTTGTGAAGTAAGGCTGGAAAAAATAGGCTAGAGTGAGGTCATTAAGGTCCTCAAATGATGAACGTTGATTTTATTCTGGAGATAATGAGGGGACGCTGAAAGCTTTTGAACCGGGAGTGACGTGGCTAGATCTATGCACATCAGGAGGGTGATTTAGCAATTATATGACAGATGAATTGGAGAAGGGGAAAATTAAAAGTAGAGAAACCAAATGAGAAATTCTTTTTAAAAGGGGTGATGAAGTCTTCAACTAGAGTTATATCCCTGTGAGGGTACGGATACAAAGATAAGTGATTAGCTGGTTAAAGAACATGGCAACTGACTGGATGATGGAGAACGAGAGAGAGGGAAAAATGAGAGTTGACTCTAAGTTGATAAACCTGGAATAAGTCATAGGATGTAGAGGTGTGCTGGTAAATGTTTAACAATCAGACTCAAGATATACTTTTAAGTTTAATCTTTATTATTAACATTTTCTTTATCACTCTCTTAAGTTTAGACCATTAACAAAGCAATAAATCAAAATCTGATTTGCAATGTTTGTTGGCTTCCAAGGTGTAAACGCTCATGCTGAAAATTTCACAATTGGTTTGAACTGGTTCCACCACATTTCTGGACCTTAATGAATATTTAGTCCAACTCGCTCATTTTACAGGTGAGAAAACTGAGGATTGGAAAGGAGGTGATTTTTTTCAGGTTATTTAGCTATTTCATGGCAAAACTGGCATAAGACACCAAATCTCTTGATTCTCAGGTTTGTGTTCTTCTTACTAACAAAAGCTGCTTGGTGTTTTATGAGAAATCAATCTGGAGTTTCAGATTGCCTGGGAATTTGGAGACTAGTTTTATTTGCTTAAAAAAAAAAGAAAATATGATTAGGTTTGTCATCAATGAATCCACAGTGCCTATAGACCAACATCTAAAAAGAATAAATTAATGGATTCATTAGATGGATGGAGATCGATAACTTTTTCTTTCTGCTGAATTCAACAACAGTAATTAGCAATATACAGATTAAGTGTTTTCCCAGAAAGCTTCTACGTAGTTTTATTATTGATTTTTCTCTTTCTCTTAAGTGTTACTGATCTTAAGAGAGACTCTTACAGCTTTAGGGATGAAATAAGTACATGTAGTGGGCTTTGCAAAGGTGCAAGCCTTCTTCTCCTGATGGCTAGCTCTATCTCCTTCCTTCCCTTTGTTAGGAAGGAATTTGTTAAGAAGTGGTTTGAGACAAGAGAAGGAGGCAGTACAGAAGTTCCAGAAAAAGTTGGGGCAGAGGATCAGAGAAGTTGGAGAAAGAATTAGTACAGGAGGTAGAATGGACAAGGCAGGGAGAACCAATATGGAAGATTAAATCTTGAGACCTTCCGTATTCCACAGGGAACAGAAAGATGCCCATGATGGAGGAGCCCACTGGAAGGAGGAAGGGGCTCTCAATAGTCTTGGCTGGGCCCTTTCTGTGTACTTGTTTTATAAATAAAACTGTTCACCTTTTGTGAAGCTTTGTGAGGATTAATGCTTGTAGGGAGAGCTGGTAACCACCCTTGGGGAAGGGTCAGATATTCCCTAATGCAGTTAAGTAAAAGATCCTCAAGGTATATGTTGACTTTTAGGAAGGCAGGGGAAGGAACAATGGCTCTGGACTTGGTTTCAAAAACCAGTTCTGCCACCTAATGCCTGTATGACCTTAGACAAGTTGTACAATCTCCATGGGACTCAGTTTCTGCATCGATAAGATGGACTAGATGATCTCTGAGGTACCTTCTGACTTTAGATCTATGGTTCTATTATTTTTCGTGTGGGGAGAGCCTCTGACAAATAGATTACATTCAAGGTATACTCTCTGAACTAGTACAAAAGGAATCTAGCATAGTGGATGATATCTGTACCAGATATCAGGAAGACCTGAGTTCAGATCCCACCTCAGGCACTTACTTGGCCGTTTGATGCTAAGCGAGTTGCTAAATCTCTCTGGGTATTAGTTTCCTTACCTGTAAAATGGGGATAATAACCTCCCTCATAGGGTTATGAGGCCCAAATAAGATAATCTATGTGAAGAGTTTTCCGCAAATCTTAAAGGACCACAGAAAAGTGGGCTATTTGTAGTGGGCTTTGCCCCGGACCTGCAGTGAATCCTGCAATGTCCTAGTTCTTTATATAGAGTCAGGATGAGGCAGTATCCCAGGGTAGCAATACAGAGAAAAATTACCTATGTGAAAAACAAACTTGTAAAATGGGAAGAGTCCAAAGATGCCAAGCCCCGAGTCCCACAGCCCCCAGTTCTGACACAGCTGATGGCTGATGTCCAGGATTTGAAGGATAAAAGCAGTCATTGGAATTGGGGGCATGGCTCCTGTGACCCTCACCATCTGTGCCAGGATAGCCTATGGGTGAGGGGAGCCAGACCAACTACAACCGCGCTTGGGTTTGACTTTGCATCCTCTATGCTTAGTTTCTGATGTGTTTATATCATGTGACGATCTTAGCAAATATATGGAAACTATGGAAAGTGTTAAAGCCAAATCCAGACTTTGAGGTCCCTCAGGACTGCTTCATTTGGTACAGCCAACTGGGTTTGGCGAAGAATGACCTCTTGGATTAGAAAGAAAGAAGGTGACAGAGACGACAAGACAGCTTTTGCCAGAGTGGTCAGATACTAGCATGTGGTATTCTGAGGAGTGCTGGGAGGGATTGGGGAAGAGGTCCCACCAGTGTGATAAAGTGGGGTGCCCAGGCAATCAAGAGGAGGCTGCACTCAATGCCCTGGCACCTTGGAACTTTCCCCAGCACCTAAGGCCTTCTAATGAGAAGCTGCAATAGCCTTCTGTCATGCCAGGCTCTTCCCATTGGTGGGTTCCTTGTTTTGGGTTGGGGGTCAATTTTAGAGATGGACTTAGACTGACCATCTCATTCCTCTCTCAGCTGCACTTCTGATTTTAAGGACTTTGCCACCATGCCCCCTCCCAGGTGCCCCTTATTCTCCTCTTGCCCGTTTATTTGTCTTTCCCCATGAGATTATAAGCTCCTTGAGGGCAAAGACTGTCTTTTGCCTTTCTTTGTATCCCAAGTGCTTAGTACAGTGCCTGGCACATTAGTAGGTACTTAATAAACGCTTATTGACGGACTGGCTGATCCTTTAGAATATAAGCTCCTTGTGGACAAGGATTATCTTTTTGCTTCTCTTTGTATCTCTAGTTCTTAGCATCATTAAGTGCTTAATAAATGCTTGTTATCAACCTACCAGCCTACCATGGGGAGGGAGACAAAATGAAAGGAGACAGTCTGAGACGACTGTAGCTGTAGCTTGGTGCCTTCTCTTAGCTCTGAAAAGGGGAGTGCCTTGATCAAGTCTGGGCTGAGAACTGAGACAAATCTCCAAAAGCTGGGGCTCCAAGAATGGGTTGTTAGCTAATCAGATAAAGGGAGTTCTGGGGCTAAGGATGGCCCTAAAGACACTCCCTTAGTTGTGGGGAGTGGGAAGAAAGAAAGGGGAGGGAGGAAGAAACACCCTTTTCTCCCATTGGAATGGGAGGGGAACAGCCTTGGGAATTTTCCCACCAGGAACAAGAGAAACAGGATGAGTCAGAAATTCATAAACACTGATAAACTGGAAAATGCCCAGAGAAGGGCAAAAGGGATGAGGAAGACATTTAAGATCACGCCCTATGAACAGGGAATGTTTAGCTTGGAGGAGAGATGATGCTGTGGAAATGTGATAGCTGTTTTCTGGTTTGGGGTTCCAGACACAACAGGTCCCAGCTCCTGTTTTCAGTGGCGAACCTGGGAATAGGGCTGGCCAAGAGAAAGCTCAGGTAGTTTGAAGGCTTAGAAAGAGGGTGTGGAGGTAGAGACAGTACAAGCCCCTGTTGTGGGGAAAGGTCAAGGATGCAAGAAGATGTCTCAGTAGGCAGAAGCCCAGGGACTGGTTGGACCATTCCCACATCCTTCTTCTGGGTATCCTGTTAGCCACAATCTCTCAAGCGAACAGGAAATCTGCCTGCTTTGATAGAAGACCTGAACAACTTGCTGTTTTAGAAGACAGTAAAGTATTTCAAGCTTTACCCTTAGAAGTGCTGGTGGCCAGTAGAAGTCCTTGGGCTAGTCACCTACAACATCTCAACCTCTTTACAATGGGCAGAATGGAATCTATAGAAAAGCAGGAGAAAAGGCCTCTTGTGAGAGGTGAGATTTTAGCTGAGACTTGAGGAAGCCAGAGAAGCCAGGAAGTGGAGATGATAAGGGGGAGAGAATTCCAGGAATGGGTAATAGCCTACGAAAATTCCCAGTCAGGTAATGGAGTATTTTATGTTAGGAGAAGCCAAGAGGCTGGTGTCACTGGAGTGCAGAGAATATGGGGGGAAGGAAGGTGTGAGAAGTCTGGATAAGTAAGCTGCCAGCTGGACAGACTCCTGGACACCAATCTGGGAAAGCTGGTGTTGAAGACTATGGTTGTTATCAGCACCTACAATGTCTCTCCCTAATTTTCACTTGGGGAATGATCTTTTCCTTCAGAAAGGAGCACCCTCCCTCTAGAACAAGGGCATCTCAGAAATAGCTGAGTGGTGCTATCTGCAGCTCAGATCTCACCTGGCTCTGGGAATCTGAAGGGAACAGGAGAGATAAGGGAGGCCTCTGTGGCTACCAGGGACTATTGCCAGATCCAGCCCCTCATTTCCACATGATACCTTCAGTCCC
>JAQQSZ010009366.1:0-12792 GCA_028646595.1 Phalanger gymnotis
TGAAAATCAATGCTGAAAACCAAACATATTAAAAATAAATTAAAAAAAAAGAAAAGAAAAACACAATGGAATTGATGTCAGAAGATCTTGATTCAAATTCCTGTACTAGCGAAACAGAGGAAAGGTCTCAGGAGCAGGAGGTTCCTTCCGTGAGGTTTCTTCCAATTCTAAAATTTTCTGATTCTGAGAAATCCAAAATTTTTGTCACTTGCCTTCCTCCAACTTTCAACAAATTCTTACAAAAACATCTTTTTACATCAGAATTCAAAGGGTTCAACTACTTGAGCAATAATTAAATTTCCTTAAAATTCCTTTTGTAATAACTTACTGATTTTTGGAGGAAAACCGAAACTACAAGAACAACATTAATATCTCAATTTTTGTAATGATGCTTTGTTTATTTTTTAGCACTGGTACAAATTGATGTAAATCTTGCTCTCAAAGATACTATAACGATAGATGGAATATCTGGGTTCAAATTCTAGCTCTGTGGCATATGTAATTGTGTGACCTTGGACAAATCTCTTCCCCTCCTGGGACCGGTTTCCTTTTCTGTAAAACAACAGTGTTGGATTAAAATCCTCTAAAATCTCTTTTAGCTCTAATTCTATAACTGAATGTGATAAGAGCAAGTTGTACTATGCCTTAATATGGTAATGTTCTCAAAGTTACTGAAGTGAGCAGAATTCAGCTTATACTTTGACTAAAGGTCCCAGAGACAACGGCAGTAGTACCAAAATCAAACAGAAACGATCCCTGTGGGCTGTATGTTGACTTAGAAAATTAACATTATCTATACTATGTTTTTATTTTTTGTGCTAAATAACTTCCAATTACACTTTAATTTGATTTGGCCATACAAGAGTGTTATACTCCATAGTTCTGAAACTGCACTGAAACCTCTGGTATCCTAGTGTATTTGTTAGGACTTTAATAACGTACTCTGAAAGCCTAAACAGACAGAGGTTATTTACCTCTCTACAGAGTAGGTATTCTAGTTTTCTTTTTTTGGTAGCCCACAGTCCTTTCTATTATCACTGCTTAGTGATCAACCTTTGAGATAACCATAACCACTTACCACTTCTATTGTTAAGTAAATAGGTGGTGACAGGGATAGATCACTGAGCCTGGTCAAAAAGACTCAAAGCCAAATCTAGCTTCAGATACTTACTAGCTCTGTGACCTTGGACAAGTCATTTAACTTCTGCCTACCCCTAAAATGGAGATAATACTACTATTTACTAGCTGTGTGATCCTGGGCATATCACTTAACTTTCTGTATGCCTCTCAAATGGGGATAATAATAGCGTCTACCCCGCCAGGGTTGTAGCAAGGACCAAATGAGATAATAGTTGTAAAGCACTTAGCACAGCGTCTGGCACTTAATAAATACTTGTTTCCCTCCTTTCTTTGCCTGCTGTTTCTGCCACATACCTCACCTTCTGAACTAGCAAGGCACAGCTTTTATAACCACTGCTAGTAAACAAGAACATTCTCTTCCAGTTAGGAGAGGAGCCAGCCAACATCATAAAATATACAATCTTTAGATATTTCATTACTGTTTACTGCTCAGGTTTTTTTTAACTTCTGGGTTCAGTGTTATTCTAAGTATGTGAATTTACCGGAAGTGTTACCTTCAGATAAGTGAAACATTATCAAATAAAAATGAAATGACATGACTTAACTAAATGTTTTAAGTAGGAAGGCAAAAAAAATTATTCTTGTTGGAAACTCGAGGAGAGGGGGTGGGAGGTGGAACGTATGAAGAGGGGAGAAAGAAAGGAATTAAGAAAGAAATGTTGACTTCCAGGCCATGGGACCCACAAGATGGGCACACTAGGCACTTTCATGATTCAAATGGACTGTCAAACCTATCCAAAATATGAACTAAGCACAAAGGTAAAACAATCATAGCTGACTTGACAGTCCTGGACACTAATAACCCTAACAAGGTAACAACCTGATAAACTAACAGAAGATAAAGCTACTCCCTAAATTCACTCAGAACTGCATAACCAGAGCACAAGCTCAGAACCCAACCCCACACTCAGTAAATCCCTCACTGCTGCCACCACTCTGCAGGCTAATGTTAAGGTCTGTTCCTCCACTCTCACCTTTCTGAGGCAATGAGCAAAAGAACTTAACTCCCCCCTCCCCTCATCAGGAGACAGAAGTCTGGTTAAATGGAAACTTGCTCTACCTTGTACAGGTGCCAGCATGTATGTGGGACTCCATGAGACCTGATAGAAAGGGAACTGACATCCAGCCACGGCCAATTTTGACCCCCCAATAAGTCACTTGGCGCAGGGGCAGAGGCTGGTGAAAAATGACTTCCCCAGCATGGAAGGAAGCTCAGATAGATAGCTTTGAAGTCAGCTCCCAAATGATCAAACTCAAAGGGGAAGTAAGCAACGAAGGAATATAAGGAAAAAAGACTGAAATTACCAGATTTCAAAAGGAAGAACATTCAATTAAAAGCTTAAATTTCAAATAAACCAAAAGAGAAGATATGAATAAGAAAAGGGAATATGGTTTCTACATCATCTACATGAGTCTAGACATCTGTGAATAAATAATACAATATAAAGGAAAAATGAATCAAATCTGATGAACCCTATAGATTCTCAAGAGAGAATCAGAGAAAGATGTCCCCAAATGGTTCAGAAAAAGAAAGAAGATTTGTGAAAGCAGAATGTATGGCCTGCATAGAAGAAATAATTGGCGAATAAAAGAAACCTTGAATCCATGATAGCAATCTCACCAAAGAAATGAAAGACACATTAACTGACTGGCAATACAAATACGCAGAAGTCAAGGACAATTTGGAAGAAGAAAAGGAAGCAATAATATAAAAAAAAATATGATTTCCCTTATAAACAAAACATACCAATCTTGAAGACAAGATGCACAGAAACATCTTAGATTACAAGGCTCTCAAAAGAACAAAAGAAGTCCAAAAACTTGAATGCCATAATGCAACAAATGGAGAAAAACTTTTAAATATAAAGGAAAAGAAAAATGAATAACATAAGACTATTCTTCACCCTCCAAAAATGGCAGAAGGGAATGGTGTGCGTTATGAAGAGCAAAGGAGCTCAAAATGCAATCCAAAGTGACATATCCAGCATGATCTTAATTATCAATGAAAAAATCTGCCTGTTCAATAAAATACAGGCACTTGAAGCATTGCTACAAAGAAAATCACACCTAAAGAGATTATTTGTTTTGCAATAAGGAGAGCAGGAAACAAAAAATCTGTAAGTTGATTTCTAAACCATTCAATTTCTTGGGGGAAAAAAGATTGGGAGGGCCTTATCTTGCCTATCTCTTAAGGAAACTGAGCTAGTGATAAGCAGATAACACATTAGAAATGACAGGAGAAAAAAGAAAATCATCATAACTTGAGTACGTAATGCTTTAAAATGTATAAAGTTCAGGAGGATTTCATGTACTTTCAGCCAACACAACTGCCAAGATGGTAGGTAGAACACCCCGCTCCCATAAACCTACACTATCAAAACCCTGAAGATTATATTAAACCAAATAAAAACCAAGAAATTCAATGAAAAACTACAATAAGTGACTTATTCTATCTCTCAACTGCAAGATGTCAGATAAAAGTAGGAGGACAACAGGAAAGAGGGTTGTCAACCAGCCAGCATCCAATGTAGGGTAGCCTCCCCAGGAGAACAGAGGCTGTCCAAAGATGAGTGAGCCTGTAAGGCTTTGTTGTCTGGAGGCACTAAGAAGTAGAGGGCTCCCTCCAGGAGAAGTCCCTAGGGTGGGAATCTTAGCACTCACCTCCATATACAATCATTTGTCAGGTCTTTCTGATTCTTCTTCCTCATCATCTCTCTCACCAACGTCCTTCTCTATTCACACCACAACCACACCAGTCTAAGCCCTCAACACTTCTTGCCTAGGCATTTTCAATAGACTTATGCCACCTAATCTGCCCCCTCCTTCTTAATACACCCTTCACTTAGTTGCCAAAAAGATACTCTTAAAGCACAAACATGACCAATTTAGGAGCCAACTTAGCTTATGCACTTCTATTTTTGAAGAATGTCTTCCATTATGTTTGAAGAGATAAAATACAGTTATCCCTTCCACACCGTGGAAATTAGGGGCATAGTGTCCCCTCACAATCTAGAAAATCCACAATTTTTTTGGCCCTTCCTTCATACTAGAGAAGTCTGAATTATTATGGTATTAAAAGATAGAATGTTGATATTATACAATACTATACATATATTTTATGCATTTCTGAGTTTCTAAACCTTTTCCGTGTCATCTGTTGGCCTTCATGTGTTGCCTGGGGCTTCCGCAAAACTCCTCCAAAATTCCCATTTCTTATGCTGACCTGTGACATATCAAAACCACGATGGGGAAAGTCACAATATGGAAGGTATAACTATATGTACTCCACTTTTTCTCCCTTCCCTCTGTAATGGCAAACCATTTTCCTTTTCCGTACTTAGGAAGGCATTAACTAATAGCCAGAAGCTGTTTAACTCACATATGACCCTTAGGCAGGGGTATGCTGGAATGTTTAACAATTGGCGTGGGGGTGGGGAGCCTACACAGAACGTACTTTAAGTGAAAGCTACATTAACATTTTCTCCAACACTTTAAGTCTAGACAATCCACAAAACAATAAATCAAGCCCTAATTTATAGTGTATGCCATTTTCCAAGATATAAATGCCACAATGAAAATTTAACAACCAGCTCCCTCAAACTAGACCCCAAGTGCCTGTCTTTGCCTTAGCAATTACCTGTTCTTTTTCCTTTGACCCAGCAATCAGAAGGTGTCCCAATTCTGGTACTTAAGAATATCCAGATATCTTAATGTTCCTCCCTTCTCCTTTTCACTGAGCTAGCTAGAACACTTAACTCATTCCTGGTTCCTCCAGTTGTTAGTGTCCCCTTCCCATAAAGAATCATCTTTTTCTCTTCTGCTTTTTCCTTAATTTTTTTCTATTCAATTTTATTTTTAGTTCCAGATTCTCTCCCTCCACCCCTGACCTTCCCTACCCATCGAGAAGGCAAGAAAAACAAAACCTGTTACAAAAGTGTAAAGTCACGCCAAAAAAAAAAAAAAGAAAGAAAGAAAGAAAAGAAAATATGCCTCAATCTAAAATTTGAATCCATCAGCTCTTTATCTGGAGGTGAACTCATGTTTCACTATGAGTTCTTTGGAGTTGTGGTTGGTCATTGTGTTGATCAGTTATTAAGTCTTTCACAGTTGATTATTTTTACAATATTGCATGTTACTGTGTAAATTGTTCTCTGGTTCTGCTCACTTCACTTTTGCATCAGTTAATACAAGTCTTCTAAGATTTTCTGAAACCCTCTACCCTTCATCATTTCTTATAGCATAATAGTATTCCATCACATTCAAATAGTATAACTCGTTCAGCCATTCCTCAACTGATGGGCATCCCCCTCAGTTTCCAATTCTTTCCCATGACAATTTAACACCAATATATTCTTCTGTTGATATTATGTGGCTAGGAATCACAGGACATTACAATCTCAGAAGATTTAAAATAACAACTAATGAAGAAGAAAAAAAAAACAAAACAAAGGATGTTCACAATGACTTACAAAGGAGAAGTGACCCAAAAAAACCCCATCATATCAAAGACATGTATAAAAAGTAAAGAGGTGAAGTGATTTTTAGTGAGACTCTCCAAGCAGCACACTACTACATCCAAGACAGTTTCAGAAACAGAAATTTTTTTTTGCATGTTGAGAAGAGGATCTTTGGGGAAACACAGCCAAGAATTACACAGGATGAAAAAAGGCATGGAAGGACTGGAGTGGAGTAGACTGAACACCCTACACCAGTCAAATTATGAAGCCAAAGTACGTAGGACTAAAAGCAATGACCTACAATTTGAAATTCTACAGATTTAATAAAGCTTTTGAAAGAAAAACTATGTACCTTCA
Organism: Phalanger gymnotis; assembly: GCA_028646595.1. Taxonomy (NCBI): domain Eukaryota; kingdom Metazoa; phylum Chordata; class Mammalia; order Diprotodontia; family Phalangeridae; genus Phalanger; species Phalanger gymnotis. Next base: position 5,955 of record JAQQSZ010009366.1, read on the forward strand.
TTCTTTTTCATCCTAGGGAGTTACGGTCTTCTCACACTACAGTAAAGCTAACTGGGGAAATCTACCTTCTTAACATGAGAACAGCTAAATTTTTGGTCTTCAATTCAAATAGGTGAATTTCTCTTATCAAAAATATTAAAATGAAGTGCATAAAACAAAGTATGTCGGGCTCAAGAAATAAGCTAAAATTAAACAGAAACCAAGATTATTAAAGTCACACAATTACCTGAAAGGATGAAAAATGATTATAAAATTTTTGCTTGTTAATATTCTTGATTTCTGAGAGTATGTCTATTAAACTTCCTAATACAAGATAAATGAGAGGCTAGGGGAGTATCTGTAATGTAACCTGGTTTCCACCCAAATCTGGAGCATTGTGTATGTGGCTGCTTATACACAGGGAAAACTGACTCCTAACTGAATGAGAAACTGCAGAGCACAAAGCTGTACACCTGCATATGGAACTGGTTCTAAACTTACTTCTTGGAGAAACACCTGTGCAAAGGAAGCTTCAGGGAGGGGGAGAAGAAAAAGACTTTAGAATGGCAAACACAGATGAGAAGCTGGCCCCATCATATCTCTGCACTTGCTTAAAATTCAAGAGATTGATGATTATTCTTTCTCTCCTGATCTGAGCTAAGGTCTCACCCCACCCCAGCTAAAGAGCTCATTTATTCTTGTCCATTTGGTATATTTCAACTTGTGCATAGTCCCCATTTCTTTTTGTTGTTTGCTTGGATATATGTATTTACTCACAATTTACTGTCTGCATTTGTCTGTTCTGTAACCAGCATTTGATGGGAAAGACCTAAGCTGTTAAGTTTAAGTTAAGACCAACCCTTTTCCCCCCAGGAGTGACCAGGTAAGCAGCTTTCTCTCTGAGCTGAGAAATAAAACCCTAGATAAGCAACACTAGAGAGATACACAATTCTAGTCCAATATCCCTCTTGGAGATAAATTATAGGACAGAATGCCTAACCCCGCCCCACAGCTAGCCTCCTGGCAGACACAGCACTTGGTTTTACTCCTCTTCTCAGAGGCAAAGCAAACCTCAGATCATATACATCCATTAGCTAAGATGGCTTGTGGATGGCATACATACACATTAATATATTTACATAATCCATGCAGACATAAATAAATACCACTGTAGCAAATATAAAGCTATATAGTTTCTCTTTATATATTGATAAGTATGGTCTCATTTCAACAAAATAATTATAAAAAAAAAAACTTTCTCCAAGACAAAAATTTCCTGTGTTGATTGGTGAGTGACTCACCTGGATCACTATTTCAAAACAAGGCCCAGTCTGGTTACCACATTTTACTTCCTAACTCTCTAGCTAATTACTTGACAGCTGCCATTCATATGCTACTCTCCCCCGCCACCCCCATTCTAGGACAATAATCACATCAACTGTGCCAGGGCTTCTGGAGGAAGTGAGTCAATCTACTACTTCCTTAAGGCTCTGTTCACTATTCCTCAAACTTTTAGTGCTCAAGCCCCCCTCCCTCACCATGGTTCCCTAGTATTTAGTCTGCCCCTATTTGCAAGTAAGCTCCTTGAAGGCAAGGGCTATTTTTATATTTTTTTATTTGTATCCCAAGTGCTTAACATGTAAGTCTGTAACATAAATGCTTTTTCATTCATTCTAATTGCAGGTAAGGCTACAATTCTTGTTAGAGTGAAAGATTAAGAAATCTTCATCATAAAGCCACAAAGAACAATTTGGTTAAATTTCTATTACTAAAAGGGTTAGAAAGATCCAACACAACCATAAGGGTAATCTTTTCTGGGGAATACTGAAAGAATCAACAGGCCTTGGCTAGTGATTGTTTAAGGGGAGGTGAGGGAAAGGAGAGGGAAGGTCAAAGATGATGCAGGTTTCAAAGCCAGGGTAATGATGAAAATCGCTCTGCTAGCAATACAAACAGAAAAGTAAGGGTAAGTTGCAGATTTGAGGAATATGTTCTATTTTAGATATGCTGAACTTAAAATGGCAGTAGAACATCCAGGTGAAGATATTGAGGAGGTAGCTAGTAATTAAAGAGTGGATTTCAGGGAGGAGATTAAGCCTAAAGATGTTTTTTAAGTGCAGGAGTAGATACACTGTCATGAGAGAAAGTATAAGGAAGAAGATAAAGAGAATATCCACATCAGCAGGAAGTTCAGGGGAAAATACATAATTCAGAAATGCCTGAGCCATGTCTTCGAGGAATTTACAAGAGAACCAAGAAAGAACAATGTCAAAGAAACAAAAGGAATAAAGTATCAAGGAGGAAGAAAGGAGAAAGTGGAGGAGGAGGGAGTTAAAGTCTCAGATACTGCAGAAAGATCATGAAAATTTAGGAGAAAACATGATTACATCTGATGGAGGTCACTAGTGAAGTAATTTCAGTTGAGTGACTTTTCAGAAAGAAGCCAGATGTTAGGAGTGGAAGAAAAATGAATGAGTAATGATTCTTTCTTAAAAACATCTCTGGAATCCATCCCCTTCTCTCTATTCACATGACCACCACTCTAGTTCAGACTTCTTACTGGGACTATCACATTAGCTGATTAAGTGGTCTCCTTACATCTGTTCTCTCCATCTCCAATTCATTTTCCTTAGAGTTGCCAAATTAATACTCCTAAAGCATTGACCACGGCACTCTCCTATACAAAAGACTCCAATGGTTCGCTCCTGCCTCAAGGATAAAATGCAACTTCTTGCGTTTTGTATTTAAAATCCTTCACAAGCTGGTTCCAGTCTATCTTTCTAGGCTTTCTTTTCTAACCAAACTGGCCTACTTGCTTTTCTTGGTACACAGCATTTCCTGTCTCAATGCCTTTGCATAGGCTGGCTGGCTACTAGGCCCCAAATGCACTTTTCCTCACCTCTACCTCTGAGAAACCTCCAGCTTCTTTAAAGGTTCAATTCAAGTGCTATCTCCAATAAGAGGACTATCCTAATTTCCACTATGCCTTCTCCCCACCCTCAGGAAATTACTTTGCATCTATTTTTCTGTCTATATGTTCCTTACCAATAGAATGTAAACTGAGAAAGCTAATCATTCAAGCAGATTAGGTACAAAAGACCCAAAAGCAAAGTAATATATTGGAGCAGTGTTCAATAAGCATTCACCACTCCACAAAAACTGCTAGGAAAACTGGAAAGCCACCTGGCAGAAATCAGGATTAGATCAACATCTGACACCATACACCACAATAAATTCCAAGGATGAAATGCTTATCATAACAAACAAATCAGAAGAACAAAAGAAGGAGATAACTTTTACAACCATGGATTGAGGAAGTGTTCTTAACCAAACAAAGGAAAGAAGAGGGCCATAGGAAATAAAATGGTCAATTCTGAATCCATAAGATTTACAGAAGCTTTTGCACAAACAAAATCAATACAAGTATAGTTAGAAAGAAAATCCTCAAAGAGGGGGGAAATCTTTGCAGGAAAAGTCTCTACTCAATGAATGAATTTTTTAAAAAACAATTTATTAAGTGTTTACTATGTGCTAATCAATGGGAAAACAAAAAGGAAAGAGACAGACCATGCTCTCATTGAGCTCACATTCTAAACTGGGGAGCTAACACATACAGAAAGGTCCGACTGCAAGGTGGATAAAAGTGCTCAGTGGTTCTAAGGATGCATCTATAGGCTGCACAACAAAGCCAGGAGCCCTTAGTGTGAACTAGCAGGTCGGCTTACAATTTCCAAGGATCTGGAGGGCATAGTCAGTCAATCAACAATCATTTATTCAATTCATACTATGTTCCAGGAACCATATAGTAGTGGCAAAAACAGGATCCTTGACCTCAAGGAACTCACTTAATAAGTAAGATAACATGCAAATAACTTTGTACATAAAATCATACTTATGTGTGTGTGTATACATATATGTGTGTGTGTGTGTGTGTGTGTGTGTGTGTATACACACGTACATATACATAAGGGGGGGGTGAAGGGATAGGGAGGGAAGGAAAGAGAGAATATGAATAGACAAGGGAGATGGTTAAGGCCCTTTCACCTTTCTGGCTGGATTCTGAGCCTTCATCCTCTTCCCTTTGGGAGGGAACCAAACTTCCTGCAAAGGCATGGGATGGAACCCCTACAAAACCATTCTCTAATAGATAAATAATTAAAGGATATGAACAGGCAGTTCTAAAAATTTATATTCTTAACTTAAACACCAAAAGGAAAAAAAAAATCACATTTCTATATGCACAGAACAGAAATTACACATTTATATGTACAATTTGCTTTTTATGTTATAATAAATTTAGCATGTTATTTTCAAAGCTGTCCTGTTTGTCTGTTGTCTGTGATTCCCTCTGTTCTCTTTTGAGCATATTCAGAATTCTAAACCTGGGGTTTGTAAACTTTTTTTTTTTACATTTTGATAACTATTTTCTTAATAATCTTACATATTTTCTACATTAAAAAATATGATTCTGAGATGGGATCCATAGATTTCACCAGACTGCCAAATGAGTTCAGGACACAAAAAAAAAAGATCAAAATTCCCTGTTTTATAAGCTTCCAAGACTCTTCTCTTTCTTCTTTTAATGTAACATTACTGCCAGCACCCCTCTCTTTCCCATTCCTGCCTTACCCCAACCACAGAAAAAGAGAAAAACAAACCATTGTAACAAATACATGTAGTCACGCAAAAACAATCTCACATACTGGATCACCAACACCTTTATGTGAGGAGGTGGGTAGCTTACTTCATCAGTCCTCTCAAGTTGTGGTTGATAAGTACATTGATTAGAGTTCCTAAGTCTTTCAAAATTGTTTTTCTTTAGTATTCTTATCATATACATTTTTCTCCTAGTTCTATACAACTGAGTCTTTTTTCATATGTCTTCCCAATTTTCTCTAAAATTGCTCCTTTCATCATTTCTTATGGCAAAATAATCATGACATTCCTATACTATAATTTGTTCAGTCATTTATTTCCCAACTGATGGTATCCCCTTTGTTTCCAATCAATTCTTTCTACAGTAAAAAAGAGCTGCTATAAATATTTTTGTGTATTTAGGTCCTTTTTCTCTTTCTTTTGAACTCTCTGGGATACAGATCCAGTACTGGTATTGATGCTGGGTTAAACTATATGAAGGCATGCTCAGGTCAGACATTTTATACAAATTTGCTTTCTAAATTGCTAGACCGATTTACTTTTCCACCGGCAGTGCATTAGTATTCCTGAATTCTCAGAGCTCTCCAACGACTGTAATTTTTATTTTATGTCATCTTTGTCATATGATGTAGGTGAGGTAGAAACTCAGAATTGTTTTAATTTGCATATCTCTTATTGTTAGCGATTTGAAGCATTCTTTTTCATATGCTTATACATGTCTCAAATGCTGTCCTTTGAGAACATCTTGATCGTTTCCTTTGATCATTTATCTACTGGAGAATGGTTCTTATGAGCAAGAAGTTCTCAAAAGAAGAAAACTAAGCTATGAAGTGTAACAAAATGCTCTAAATGACTATATTAAAAGAAATGCAAATTATAGTAACCATGAGGTTCCACTTCACATGCAACAGACTGGCAAAGAAGACAGAAAAGAAAAATTACAGTTGTTAGGTGGCTATGGGAAGACATGAACACTAATTCATAATGTTGATAAGAGTTGTGAATTGGTCCAACTGTTTTGGAAAGGACTTGGAACTATATTCCCCATCCCTAATTGTTTTCACCACTCAAAAAAAACAAACAAATAACAACCTACAAACCTAAATTAGATATATTCTTAAACCCAGAGACACAACAATTAGGTATATACCCTAAAGATATTAGAGAAAAAAGGAAAGGACTCCTATGTACTATAGCAGCACTTATTGCTGTAGCAAAGATTTAGAAAAGCTGGGTATCCATTAATTGGGGAATGGCTAAACAAACTATGGTATAAAAATTAATGGAATATTATTACACCATGAGAAATGAGGACAGGGCCATTTCAGAGATACCTGGGAGAACTTACTGGAACTGATGTAGAGTGAAGTATGAAGAACCAAGAGAACAATTTATACAATGAGCAATTTATATAGGAAAACAACTGACTTGCAAGAACTATGATCAAAGCAACGAACAATCATACCTCTTAAAACCCGATAATGAATCATACTTCCTATCTACAAAGGCAGAGATGATAAAACTAAATAAATGTGCACAATGAAACATTTTCAGACAAACAACATATGGATTTGTTATATTTATTTGTTATAAGGGCTTAAATAAAGATGGCATATTTCAAAAAATTATTTAATATTGTTAGTTTTCAGCATTGATTTTCACAAGAGTGTGAATTACAAATTTTCTCCCCATATCTACTTTCCCCCCCCCACCTCCAGGATGGCATATGTTCTGATTGCCCCATTCCCCAGTCAGCCCTCCCTTCTGTCACCCCACTCCCCCATCCCCTTTTCCCTTACTTTCTTGTAGGGCAATCTTGTAGGGCAAGATAGATTTCTATGCCCCACAGACCGTATATCTTATTTCCTAGCTGCATGCAAAAACATTTTTTTTTTGAACATCTGCTTTTAAAACTTTGAGTTCCAAATTTTCTCCCCTCTTCCCTCCCCACCCACCCTCCCTAAGAAGGCAAGCAATTCAACACAGGCCACATGTGTATCATTATGTAAAACACTTCCACAATACTCATGTTGTGAATAACTAACTATATTTTGCTCCTTCCTATCTTATCCCCCTTTATTCACTTTTCTCCCTTTTCAAAATTATTTGCTTTTGATTACCTCCTCCCCCATCTGCCCTCACTTCTATCATGCCCCCTTTTTTATCTCCTTCCTCCTTCTTTCTTGTGGGGTAAGATACCCAA
>JAQQSZ010009367.1:0-12791 GCA_028646595.1 Phalanger gymnotis
ATGGCTTTCAGGTAGTCCAGTAATTTTTAAATTATCTCTCCTGGATCTATTTTCCAGGTCAGTGATTTTTCCAATGAGATATTTGACATTATCTTCCATTTTTTTCATTCCTTTGGTTCCGTTTTAAAATCTCTTGATTTCTCATAAAGTCGCTAGCTTCCACTTGCTGCAATCTAATTTTTAAGGTGGTATTTTCTTCACTGGTCGTTTGGACCTCCTTTTCCATTTGGCCAATTCTGCCTTTCAAGGCATTCTTGTCCTCATTGGCTTTTTGGATCTCTTTTGCCATTTGAGTTAGTCTATTTGTTAAGGTGTTATTTTCTTCAGTATTTTTTTGTATCTCCTTTAGCAAGTCATTGACTTGTTTTTCATGGTTTTCTTGCATCACTCTCATTTCTGTTTCCAATTTTTTCCCTACTTCTCCAACTTGCTTTTGCAAATCCTTTTTGAGCTCTTCCATGGCCTAAGACCCGTTCATGTTTTTCTTGGATGTTTTTGATGTAGCCTCTTTGACTTTGTTGATTTCTTCTGCTTCTATGTTTTGGTCTTCTTTGTCACCAAAGAAAGATTCCAAAGTCTGAGTCTGTTTTCATTGCCTGGCCATGTTCCCAGCCAACTACTTGACCCTTGAGCATTTCGTTGGGGTATGACAGCTTGTAGAGTAGAGAGTACTTTGTTCCAAGCTTGAGGGGCTGCGCTGTTGTTTTCAGAGCTATTTCTACACAGCAAGCTCTGTCACACCAGCACTCCTCCCCCCCCCAAGAACCTCCAACCATGACTAGACTCAGATCTAAGCAGGCTCTGCTCTCCTCCTCTGATCCTCCACTTAATTCTTCCCACCAGGTGGGCCTGGGGCTGGAAGTAACTACATCTGTAGCTCTGTAAGCAGCCTGAGAGCTGCACTACCTCCACTGCTGGCAGTTGGTGGACAAACCATGGACTCCTTTCACCCTGTCCCCGCAGCTTTTCCCACTAACTTTCTCTGTTGTCTTAGGTGTTTGTGGGTTGAGAAGTCTGGTAACTGCCACAGCTCACTGATTCTGGGCACTAGGGCCTGTTCCACCTGGCGCTCAGTCTGGTTGGTCCAGGCATAGCCCATGCTGAGCTCTGCTCTGCTCTCGGGTCCATGCTATAGGCCTTACCCAGTGACCATCCAGGCTGTCCTGAACTGGAGCCCTGCTTCCCTCTGCTATTTCATGGGTTCTGCAGTTCTAGAGTTTGATCAGAGCCAATTTTTATAGGTATTTGGAGGGTCCTGGGGGAGCTTTAGGCAAGTCCCTGCTTTCCAGCTGCCATCTTGGCTCCGCCCCCTTGATTACATAAAATTAAAAAGTTTTCGTACAAACAAAACCAAGCAACAAAACAAAATTGGAAGACAATTAGGAAACTGAGAACACAATTTTACAGCAAGTTTCTCTGATGAAGGTCTAGTTTCTCAAATATATGGGGAAGTAAGCCAAATATATGAGAATAAAGGCCACCCCATAATTAATTGAGGACTATGAACACAGTTTTCAGAGGAAGAAATTGAAGTTATCTATAATCATGTAGAGAAATGCTTTAAATCACTAAAAATTAGAAAAATGTAAATTAAAACAGCTATGAGGAACCACCTTTACCCATCAGATTGTCTAACATGACAGAAAAGAAAAATGCTGGAGAGGACTGTGAAAATAGGTACACGAGTGCACTGTTGGTGGAGTTGTGGATTGATAGAAACTACTCTGGAGAAGGATTTGGAACTATGGCCCCATAGCTATGAAACCTTGCATACTCTTTGACCAGCAATATCTCTGCTAAGTCTGTATCCCACAGAGATCAAAGAAAAAGAAGGACCATATGTGCAAAAATTTTTATATTAGCCCTTTTTGTGGTGGCAAAGAATTAGAAGTTGAGGGGACATCATCAATTGGAGAATGGCTGAACAAATTGTGGCATATGATAGTGATGAAATACTATTATGCTATGAGAAATGACATAAGGGATAGTTTCAGAAATACATGGGAAGACATAATATGAACTGATGCAAAATGAAGTGAGCAGAACCAGGAGAACAATTTATATTGTAACGGTAGGTTGTTATGATAATCTACTGTGAAAAATTTGACTACTCTGATCAAAACATGATCCACCATGATGACAAAGGACTTACAATGAAAGATACTATCTACCTACAGATAGAGAACTGCTTGACTTAAAAGTAACATTGAACTATAAATTTTCTCTCACTTTATCTCTTTTTTTCCAGAGCATGACTAATATGGAAATGTGTTTTGCATGTCTCTAAGTATATAATGGACATGGTAGTTCTTGCCTTCCCAACAGGTGGGGTCAGGGTAGAAGAAGGGAAAGAATTTGGAAATGAAAATTAAAATAAAATTGAATTAAAATTTATTTTAAAAAAGAAACAGTTTTGAATAATTAACATTAGAAACAATCTGTCACACAAAAGATAGCTTATCAGGGGTGGAAAACCTGTGGTCTTGAGGCTGGATTTGTTCTGTGAAGTTTGGATTCGAGCAAAGAGCTGCTTTTGGGGACCTAGAGGGCCAAATGTAGCCTTGAGGCTGCAGGAACTTTGATATTGGGAGTAGGTGTTTGGTCTTGGTGCAGATGAGTAGCACACATTATCTAGATAAGTGGGAGTACTTATATTCAGATACCATGTTGGTCTGACATTTTCTCCATTTTTAGATTAAAGTGGGTCAGACTACATAGTCTTTCCTAAGTCCCATCTAAATGGTATGACCTTCTATATGTAAATATTGCTCATTTCCTTAAAATACTTTATTTGACAGAGATTATATTGACAAGAATTATATCTATAGGCCAAAAAAAATTATTGTATTAGAAAAATACTTAGATTTTTTAAAAGTATTTCAATTCAAATAAAAATGTCTCATTAATTTTTATCTTCACTTATTTTGTTATTATTTCTGTTATTGTACTCTTCCTACAATATGTCTTCACTTATCAACCCTTGAATTTGAAAGGCAATGTTTTTTGAAGCTGGAGATGATGCATCACGGAAGTGTTATTAAGCATGCATTTAAAATACAGTTGTATAGCAGCAGATCCACTAAGTCCTTATTAATTTTTAATTTAATACCAATGTAGGGCTGTATCTTCCCAATAAAAGCCAGTTGGAGTAGTAGGGAGTTCTCAAAAGCATCATGGTATGGTGGAAACAGCACTAGATTTGAGTTAGGAATTTTGCCACCAGTTCTTACTGACAGGGTGACCATGGACAAGTCACTTAACTTGTTAGAGCTTCAGTTTCTTCATCTGTAAATTGTGGATAAAGATAACTGTAATTCTTACTCCACAGGATGGTTGCTAAGGTCAACTCAGGTTATTTATGGAAAAAGTTTTGCACACTTTAAAACACTAGATCATTAGCAGTTGCTATTAATATTGGCCCAACTCAGGTTTTATAAGAATCTGATTTGGCATAAAAGTGAAAATATATTTGGACCATCTAGTAATTAGGATTTAACTATAATGTTAAGGTCAATTATGTAAATTTACAAACTTGTAGCTTTAAAGCCAAAACCTGATCTTAAAGTTTAAAAATGTGATTAATTTTCAGGACACCCACAATGGCAGGAGGCCTTTTTTCAATAGACAGACATTACTTTCAAGAAATTGGGACATACGATGCTGGAATGGATATTTGGGGAGGAGAAAATCTAGAAATTTCCTTTAGGGTAAGTCATCTCTTATTTGTCAGTCTTCTTCAAAACTTATAGTAAATGGGTAGTTAATTTTAATAACCAGTTAACTACAAATACAGGTAAATAAATGTATTATTAGTCTCTTTTGAAATGATCAGTTAAGATACTTCATTTTGATTGATAGAAGCTACTCATTTGTCTTTAAAACCTTCATAAAGCCTTAAATAAAGAAGTTATTCCTTTGATAAAACATTTATATTAAGAAAATATATTTATTCTCTGGGAGAGCTACCCCAAAATTCCATTTGGACATTATTTGGCATGATTACATTTCTCTTTGATATGTTTGGTACTGTTAAAGGTCAATAAATATTTTCATTCTAAATTATTTTAGATAAAATTTTGCTCTTATAAATTTAGTTATAAAATACATATGAGACAAATGAGATTTTAATAAAAAATTCTAAATATATAGGCAGTTGTAAAACTTGTTTAGAATTTCCTATTCATCGGTATTTTGTTTCATTTTTTCATCAAAACTTGTTTTCACGTTGGATTGAACACAGAATAGAGTGTAGAATTTGGAATCTCATTAACATGACCACTCTCTCCACTAGGTCAGATTGCCATTCACCTATGCCTTCTTGTTCTGTGTGCTCTTTGTCCATGTGCAGCCTCCCATAAAGACTCCATAAAGACTTTAACTACAACGATAAAGGCATTCCTCTAAGTCTTTTATCATTTTGTAGATACCAGTATATCTCCAAAGGTAGTTTTTTAGTCCTTGCTTTTGCTATATGATTGGTCCATGTTACTTTTCACAATCATATGTTCAGTTCAATGAACATTTATTTAATTCCTACATCCTTGATAATGTCTTTTGTGCAGTGTGCAGTTCATTACACAGAGTGCCAGATTTGAAACCAGATAACCCATGTTCATATCCCAGCTCTTCCGCTAACTACTTTGTGATCTTGAGCAATTCGCTCAGCCTCTCCAGTCCTCAATTTCCTTATCAGTAAAATATAGTAGTAGAATTAGATGGCATTGGCTTCATTGGTGATATGCTGCAACTCAAACCTATCATGTAATCTCATTGCTATTGGATTATTTACAGTATTGATTCGTTAGAGATTTTAGTGTCTCATTCATAGCCATCACTTGGAGAGTAGTAGTGTTGAAAAGGTTTGCATCAGAAAGCATAGACAGATTAGGATCAAGGAAAAATACTATACAGTTTACAAAATGCTGTCCAGCCTGTTCTTTTTTATTACAGTTCTGCATCAAGCTCATTACTTATCCCATAGAACCTGTCCAAGATATAGGTACTATTTGACAAGTTAACATAAAAGGCTGCCCATGCAAATGAATTTTCCATTATGAGTTGCCAGCAGCTGTGAATTTCATTGATAATACCTTGCTGCAGTATTCTTTGGCTTGATGCGAAAGATCATATGTGGGTTTTAAAAACATTTATTTCACGGACTTTAATCAGTCAAAATCCACTTTCTCAAAATAAATTTCCACATAAGCTGTATCCAAAAAAATTTGTCTTATTCTACGTTCTGAATCCTTCACCTCTCTATTATGAGGTGGGTAGCGTGTTTCATAATTAATTCTCTAGAGCAGGGCTGTCCAAAATGTGACAGGCTGTGTGCTGCAATTTATGCAGCCCACCTAACAAGCATAGAAATTTACATAAATGCTTTAGTAAACAAAGCCGAGCTACTGCAGAACTCTCACTAAAATGACAAATCAAAATATAACATAAAAGTACTATAAATATTTTGTGTGTCCTTAGTTAGAGTTTGTTTTGCTTAGGACTAGTCCCTCTTAATCTATCCTCCCTCAAATTCCTTCTTCCCCCTTCTTCCGTTTCCTTCCCATTTTTCTGTTAAGTGAATTTTATTTCTGTACTCAACTCTGTATGTTTTTCTGCTTTTCACCAGTTCAGATGAAGGTGGCCTTTTTCAGACTTCATTCTCCTTAACCTCTCTGCAGTCTGTGACACTACTGATCACTCTCTCCTCCTTAATACTCTCTCCTCTCTAGGTTTTTAGGACACCACCCTTTCCTCGTTTTCGTTATCCCTATCTGACCATTCTTTGTCTTCCTCCTTTGCTGAATTGTTCTCCAGATCACACTCTCTATCCATAGTTGTGCCTTAAGATTCTGTCCTGGGCCCCCTTCTCTTCTCCCTCTATTCTACTTAATTTGCTGATCTCATCAGCTCCCATGGATTTAATTACTATCACTCTGCTGATGACTCTCAAATCCACCCATTTTGCTCTTTCTTCTGACCTCCAATCCCTCATCTCCAGCTACCTTTCAAACATCTCAAACTGGATGTCCAGGACAGAACTCATTATCTTTCCCCCTAAACCCTTACCCCCTCCTACTTTCCCTATTTCTGTGCAGGGAACACCATCCTCCTAGTCGCTCAGGCTTAAAACCTAGGAGTCCTTCTGGATTTCTCACTATCTTTCATTTTCCATATCGAAGCTGTTGCCAAAGCCTGTTGATTTCACCTTTACAACATCTCCTGAATACACTGCTGCCTTCTCTCCCCAACACTGCCACCATTTTGGTGCCGCTTCTCATTACCTCATAACCTGGATTTTTGGAATAGCCTGCCTCAAGCCTCTCCCCACTGCAGTCCATCCTCCATTCACCCACTGAATTGATTTTCCTAAAACACAGGTCAGATCATGTCATCTCCCTACTCAACAAACTCCAGTGGCTTCCTCTTGCCTCCAGAGTCACATGCAAAATGCCTTGTTTGGTATTCAGAGCCCTTTATAACCTAACCCCCTTCTACCTTTTCAGTCTTCTTATACCTTTTTCCCTGAAACATAGCCAGTAACACTGGTCTTTTGACTGTTCATAAGCAAGATACTCCATCTCTGGGCATTCTCTCTGGGTGTCCTCAATACCTGGCATTCTCTCCCTGGCTTCCTTTAAGTCGTATTTAAAATCCCACCTTCTGTAGGAAGTCTTCCCTAATTCTTCTTAATTCCAGTGTCCTGCCCCTGTTAATCATTTCCTGTTTATCCAGTATATAGTTTATTCTGTCTGTATTTGTTTGCACATTGACTCCGTCATCATATTTTAAACTCCTTAAAGTTAGGGATTATCTTTTGCCTCTTTCTGTATCTTCAGAACTTAGCAGAGCCCCTGGCACATAGTAGGTGCTTAATAAATATTTCTGATTGATTGAGTTGCACTGTTTCTGATTTTCCTTTGTCTAGTCTGTTCCATTGGTCCACCTGTTTATTTTTAAACCTATACCAAATAATTTTGGTGACTGTTTCTTTATAATATAGTTTGAGGTCTGGACTTGCTAGTCTTCTTTCTTCCCTACCTCTTTTCATTATTTGTCTTCATATTATAGATCCTTTGTTTTCCCCAATGAATTTGTTTAAATTATTTATTGTTAGAATCATAAATTAACTTTGGTAGTACTGTCGTGTTTATTATATTAGCGTGGCCTAACAATGAACACTGAATCTCCTATTTAAGTTGCTCTTTGTATCTTTAAGGAGCACTTTGTAATTAAATTTATATAATTATTTTGCATATGCTTCAATACTGGTACCAGTTGTAAACCAGCTATTTGCTTTCTAAATGTTCTCATCTCCTTTGTGGTCCTTACCTTCTATTGTTAGCAGTGATGATAATACCACCTATGCCTTTAAAAGTTTCAGTATATCTGGTGTGAGAAATCACAAGAGGTTCTCTGTCATATCCTGGAGATAAGCCCCAGGAAGACAGCATCCTCCTTTGTCATTCTCAGGAGAGCAAATAGTTGCCTCAGTATCCTTCAATGGGGTGTGACCGTTCATCTCATCTTCTTCTGACGTATAGCCTTAGTAAAAAGGAACCAGTTACACATATTTGGGGAAATCTAGAAAAAAGCTTTATTGTGAGCATATTTAAGTATCTTCCTAGTTAAGGAAGCAAAACAGAAAAAGAAGTGACCTTCTTGAGGTCAGGCCTCCCTAAAATCATACAGTTTCTATGAGTCCAGAGGCGCTGGGTTTTTTTTGTTTGTTTGTTTGTTTGTTTGTTTGTTTCTGTTCTGTTTTTGGGGAGGAGGAAATGTACAGAGAGGGGATCTAAGTCATTGGTTTTACTATCTTTCCAGATTTATTTTACACACTCTCCCTTCCAGCCAAACTAATTTACTTGCCATTTCCTGTACCCGGCATTCCATTGCCTATCGTATACCTTAGTACAGTTTATGATCCTTGTCTGGAATATTCTGCTTCTTCACTTTTATCCCTTGGAATCCCTGGCTCTCTCCAAGGCTTAACTCAAGTGATATTCCCTACAAGAAGGTTTTCCCAATTCCCCCTTTTCGTTAGTGCTTCCAGCCATAACTGGCTAAATTGTTTCGTATTGATTTACAAGTGCAAATAAAATACTATTTCATTTGTCTTTGTATTCCAGCACCTGGTCCAGTATGTTGCACATAGTAAGTGCTTAATAAATGCTTGTTGGATTAGTCTTCATTTTTCTCTTCTTTGGAACCTGCTTATCTGTTACATGATCCTTGAATGACTTCAAAATTATGTTGCCTCTAGTACCTACATCCTCAAACATGTTAGGTACAAGCCTCTCTTTCCAGTTTAATTTTCTAAGTATCATTATCATGTACTAATGTGCCAGTGCCCCAGTGTTCCACTGTCAGTGAGGACAAGAATAATGCTATGAAGTAGTACTGCCACAGTCTTCCAATGTTTTCTTCCTTTGTATGTTTTGAAAGTAAACTTGTACTAAATGAATGTTGTCTTGTAACTTCTGTGTCTCTAACGTGGCAAGGATGTAAGTGTTTGCTGGCTGAGGTGATTTCTGGGTTATTTTAACCTTGTTTTGGTGGTTCTTTTGCATCACTTAGACTTGCAAAATCTCTTAAATTGTGACCTCATTTAGGTGGCTCTATAGAGTGCTGAGACTGGAATTAGGCTTGAGTTCAAATCTGGCCTTGCACACTTACTAGTTGTGTGACCCTTGGCAAATCATTTAACCTCTGTTTACCTCCATATCCTCATCTGTGAAATGGGAAGAATAATAATAGCATCTACCTCACAGGGTTGTTGTGAGCATCAAATGAGATAATGATTTTTAAAGTGCTTAGCACTGTAGTACTACATAGATGTTAGGCAGCTCAGACTATTCACAGGTTGTGTTCACCTGAATGGGGACCCAGCCAGTTAGATAACTCAGCTCAACCTCTCCTCCTCTCCAAAGGGAGGTAAATTTAGATGGCCAGAAGCTCCCCAGTTAATTTGGGGTTTACTGGCTAGACCCCTTCCCTCCCTCCCTGCCTCCCTTCCTTTCCTTCCTTCCTTCCTTCCTTCCTTCCTTCCTTCCTTCCTTCCTTCCTTCCTTCCTTCTTTCCTTCCTTCCTTCCTTCCTTTTTTTCTTTTTTTTTTTAATTAAAGGGGCCACCCCCTGACTTACTTCTTAAAGAGGCCTATTTACTGAATGGGCATTACCTCACTCAAAGTGAGAACCTGAAAAGGCCTTAGCCTGAAAGGGCCAGGTCCTCCCATTGCATCCTGGGTCATCTCCAATAGTCCTGATGAATATCCAGCCACTGGACCCATTTGGCTCTGGAGGAGAAATTGAGGCTGGTGGTCTTGCACAGCCCTCCCTCACTCAAGTCAAAGTCATCTGCAAGTCATGTCACCCTTTTCCTGATGTCATGGTTCTCTTCGAAAACAAAAGACAAACACAGCAACATAGATGTTAGCTGCTATTTGCTGGTGGTATCTCATTGCAGCTTTACTCTTCTAATTTTTTGTTAATTTTTACCTTCTAACTAGGCAAAAATGAGGTGTGACTTTTGTATCTGTAACCATTTTTCCTGTATTTTAAAATAGTTAATTTCATTTTTTGCAATGTTGCTCCTTGATCATATTCAAAATATACAGGCACAGTGCTTGAATAGTCTGTGAGTCTTTAATCTCTTTCATTTCTGCATCCTGAACCATATTTTTCAACATTTTCCTATGTTGTCAATTGTCCCCCAACTTCCCATGAGTAGCAAGACAACTGTTATCTTGGTTGTGAGAAACCTCATCACATTCTTGAATATTTCTTCATACTCTATAATTATTGGCATATAAGCCTTTACTATTTTTATAGGAGTTTTTTTTTTGTTTATACTTTTAATTAGTCACGGCAGGGTTAGATGACCATAAAATCACTTTTCTTCGTGCCATTGGGCACATAATGAGATGAACTCTTTTGTTCAACTGTCTTTAAGCTCTAATAGCTTAAAACCACACTAAGCCTTATGGGATACTTTATATCTTTTTTTTAAATAAGTTAATTTATTTTTAGTTTTCAACATTCACTTCCATAAGTTTTAAATTTTCTCCTCCTTCCTCTCCTCCCCCCTCCCCAAGACAGCCTGCAATCTGATATAGGCTCACATATACATTCCTATTAAACATATTTTCACATTAGCCATGTTGTATAGAAAAATTAGAACAAATGGGAGAAAGAAAAACAAAAAAAAAAGAAAATAGTCTATTTCAATGACACTTTATATCTTGAAGTGCTCTGTTGGTGTAGGCAGTTTGATGGAGAATTTGGTAGAATGTTGAGCTTAGCATCAGGAAGAGCTGAGTTCAAATCCTGCCTCCCTAGTAGGGTGACCCAGGTCAGTCATTTAACTTCAGCTGCATTTTGCATATCTGTAAAATCTGTGAAAATAACAGGATCAAATTCTTTGCAAACCCTAGTGTGTTCCATGAATGTTGGCCGCTATTGTCATTGTTGTCATCATCATTGTGGTCATCTTCTCTCCCCCCCCCCGCCCCAAGTAGTATCTACTCATAGATTGTTGGGAAAAGATCTCTCATTGCTATTACTAATGTTAGTTCTGATTAAATGCTTATAGATAGTCTGTAAACTGAGTGATTCTCAGCCCACCTTGCTCCTTTTGCCTCTGCTACTGTCACTGTAGCAGCAGAAAAGGGCTGACTAGGATCGAGGACCAATTTGTATTCTCCTTTGTTTTGTGGGTTGCCATGGCCAAAGAACACATTACCTGGTGCCATTCTGCAAAAGATAAGCCTCTGGTTCTCAGATAACCAGGTTCCACTAGAGGCTGGGACCATATATGGAGCTTTTCAGACTTCATGCTCATTAGAATCACCCAACTCTGTGAATGGAATTTTTAAAAAATGTAACTATATGCAAATTTTCAAAAGTAATAAACCATGAAAGCACATTGATATAAAAATATATTTTAAATATATATTAACTGGAAATTTTAGTTTTTATTTATTTAAAGAAAATTGGTCCTGAAAGAAGTCAAAAGAGTAGGCTAATTAGATTAAATGGAGGAAATGGCATAAAACCAGTGCGATGATGGCAGCTTGTATCAAAGCTTTTTATTTCTGTTGAATAAAAATAAATTCTTTTTAGGAGAAAAAAAGAAAGGTGATCATAGGCAATTGTTTCGATTTTTGTGGTTATTTCCCTTTTCTGGGTATTAACAGGACAATCTGTGACTTAAATTTGTGGTATCTTTATCTCATGTTGAATACATAGCACTCTATATGTCCTTAATTATTTGGCCTTCTCTTTAACTACAACCAAAAGGGAGGAAGCTTCTGAGGCAATTTAATTGATGGTAATAGAAGAAACACAATTTTGTTGTATATCTTAATGTTATGAAAGTGTATAGAAGCTAAAAAGATTCTGTAATTACTAGTGTGTGGTTCAGAATTTAAACAGAAAACACTGATCATCCTAAAAGGAAAAATGTCAGATTATCAGATAACTGTTTTGGGTTTTTTCCCTCTGTTGTTCCAGAGGTGTATTCTTACATCGTTTTCATTTATTTTCAGATTTGGCAGTGTGGGGGCACTTTAGAAATTGTGACCTGCTCACATGTTGGCCATGTGTTTCGGAAAGCTACACCTTACACATTTCCTGGAGGCACAGGGCAGATTATCAACAAAAATAACCGACGACTTGCAGAAGTTTGGATGGATGAATTCAAGAATTTCTTCTATATCATTTCCCCAGGTTAGCTTCATTTTGAACTTTGAATACCACAGTTGCATCACCTTAACTGTGAGATCTATTGAGAGTAGAGACTGCATCATATACGTCTTTAAAGTGTCCCAAAAACACTATGCAGAACAATAAGTACTTGGTAACTACTGTTAATTGAATATATTTTTGAGACTTACAGATAAAAAGAAATTTCTGGAATTTCCATATTCAAATTAATGATCTAGAAAACACAGAGAACATTCTTTTAGGGTATAATAGGCTTTCCTGAGTCCTTGGGTGTGCCATGCACCTCTTTTCCCTTAGAATTGTAACTATGCACTTGAATATGGTGATTTTTTCATATAAAATAATATAATAAAATGTTAAACATACAGCATTCAAAGAATTCACCCTTAATATCTTTAAATGGAAAACACTGTTACCTGACTGACTTTGGCACTTTTCCCTTTCCCTTTTTAAGGGGACAGAAAATCATACCCTGCTGGTGAAGCCTTCATTATAATAACCTTACTCCTAGAATAGAGCTGTCTGTTTTGCAGAGCTAGAATTAGCACAAGATTGTTGTTTATGTTCCAAAAAGGAAAAAAAAAGACGTAAATTTAAGTGTTTGTGTTTTATGACATAGTTTTAACAACACTGATAATTTTCATTCTCTCTCTTTCATTTTATGTTTTTAAAATCTATATGTTTATATGACAGAATTTGTTAAATTATCATAATTCTCTGGAAACTGCCTCAGTCAGCAAATACTTGATCTCTTTACCTTTCAAAGAAAGATGGCATCCAAGGGTGATCTGAGTTTAGAATCCAAACTTATCTATGAAATCTTATTAATTCTTCACCATTAAGAACAAAACCGGGGGGCGGAGCCAAGATGGCGACTGGAAAGCAGTAACTGCCATGAGCTCCCCACCAAGTCCCTCCAAAAACCTATAAAAAAATGGCTCTGAACCAATTCTAGAACTGCAGAACCCACAAAGTGGCAGAGGGAAGCAGGGCTCCAGCCCAGGACAGCCTGGATGGTCTCGGGGTAGGGTCTGTCACAAACAGAAGTCCCAGCCCCCAGCTGAGGGGAGCGGA